>VDFB02338999.1:0-22192 GCA_007258455.2 Sequoia sempervirens | reverse complement strand
AGGTTTTGTAGATAAGTCCTAACTTTCTGATCACATCCTTCAGCAGAAGAATCTGTATACTCAGGTCTAGAAAATAGCCCTTCAAAAGTGTGTTTCCTTTTAGCACTTTGGACTCTTAAGGGAAACTAGTGGGCAACAGAGTTAACTTCTTCACAAACTTGGTTTGAAGTAATTTCATTCTTTTTTGTGCATTTGAGAGACATTTTGACTAGAGGTCGGTCTATGATCCTTGTTCTATGATATTACAAAAAGGTATTGTGGACCTATATTAAGCTACCACTCTCAATATCATACAAATTGAACCCTGGCATCAATAGACTCTGTATATCAAGCTACCACAATTCTGTTGATGTTAGTAGCTTCGTCAATCTCTTCCAGCCATTCCAGCACATGGCAGAGCTTGGAAAAGAGAGAAGGAAGTCCGCTAGCAAAGAGGAGAGTAGAGTCCGCTTCAAGAGTAAAACATGGCACTTGCTAAGACTAAGCCCGCCCAGCCATACAAAAGTGGCATACAATATAGCCAAGTCCGCTCCAAGGAAATAATCAATGGCTTGGTATAAAGCAAAGTCCACTAGCAATACATAAAGGAAATTATGCTCTTGTTTCTTGGCACAAACACTCAGCAAAGCCCGCCCATGTTAAGAAAGGTATGTGTCAAACATGATTGAAGTCCGCCACATGTCTTGGCCATGAAACTTGACAAGGTCTATGCTTACCAAAGAGTGACATGGCATAAAAGATGGAATCTTGCCAAATCCGCTTCAAGAGGATAATGAGTGTCTGCACTTAGAAGAATATGAACATGGAAAGTGAATGAGTGAAGTCCGCTCAGCATGTTAAGTCTAAAATGGCAAGAGAAAAGAGGAAGTTTGCCAGCCTTAAAGTGAAATTGAGCTCACCCCTCATTTGTAAAGGGTGGAGATAGTGTATAAAATTATTGTGATGGACTATTTCTGATAATAAAAGCTCTTATGCATGATTTGATTTGAACCACTTTTATTGTCAAATAGTGTGCATGGTTGCATAACTTCTTCCACCATAGATTGGAGATAGATTAGAATTAGATTACACTTGGAATAAATTTGCTTTGAAAGTTTGTTATATGAATGCAAGATTTGATAAGCATTGATTTATGGTGGAACTTTTACTCATACTTTCTTTGAACGGATGATTTTTGTTCAATGCGTAAAGTTAGCCTGAGCTTACTCTGTGGATTCTTAACTTCTGTCTGGATAAATATTGTTCGATTGGAAGGTAGTTATTCATGATATGAAAACCATAAGCACATTTCCTTGAAGATTGCAATGGCTTTGCGTAGTTGGCGCAATTCCTGCGTGGTGAAACAAAGTTTGGTTTCGTTTCACCAAGTCAATACCGTCTCTTGAATTCTTAGAAAGTAGATTAGAACTTCTGACCCCTTGTCTCCTTTTTCAGTTTGTTTGATCTGCAACCCAAATAAAAGAGCTTCATTGTCCATACCTTCATTGTGAATTAAAAAAATCCAGCGTAAGTCCCCTTGTGATTACTAGCAAATCACAACACCCATTGAGCTTACCACACGTCAAGAGCTGACATAAGAAACCTTAGAATCGCCATATGATCTTCTCGCAATCTTAGCATAGGGGGTGGTTTTTCAAGAGAGGATAGGGTGTCTCTGGGCATTTTTATTCTGATGTACGAGTGTGTCATAAAACACGCATCAACAAGTTAAAGATAAGGATTTGAAAATGCTTGCCCTCAACGGTTTGCCATTGTCTTGGGAGTCCTATATTCAAGGAATTAGTGCAAGGTCCAAACTCCCGAAGTTCGATTGTTTGAGGGCCGATTGCATTCATTATGCATCAAGATTGATGGTTAGAAGTGTTGGCCAAAATTCTACTAATGAAGAGATTCATGTTCTTGCCGCCCAACCTTCAAAGAAGAAAGGAGGAAGTGGAAAGAATGGATTCTTCAAGAGGAATTGAGACAAAGGAAATTATGTTGCTCCCCCTTCCAAGAAGAAGTGAGACTTGTCCAAGATTCAATGCTTTAGGTGTGATAAGTTTGGTCACTTTTCCAAACATTGTTCAGATAGACCTAAGCATCAATCCTTCGTTGCAGATGTAGATGATGTTTCTCCATAGAAGAATGAATATTTGTTTTGCTCAGCATTGTCAAGCAATGTACCCACTGACACCAACACTTGGCTGATCGACAGTGGTTTTCTCAAAAAGAGGGAGTTGATTATGAAGAAACATTTGCTCTTGTTGCTCGTTACACTTCTATCAGAACTATCATTGCCCTTGCTGCATCAAGAGGATGGAAGATTCATCAAATGACGTGAAGACAACTTTTCTCAATGGCACGATTGAGGAAGAAGTTTACGTCGAGCAACCTGATGGTTTTGAGGTTCATGGGAAGGATTCACATGTGTGTAAGTTGAAGAAGGCCTGGTATGGTCTTAAGCAGGCTCCTCGTGCATGGTACGAAAGGATTGATCGGTACCTGTCTAGTTTGGGCTTCTTGAAGAATGATGTTGATTCAAATATCTACTTCAAGGTAATCAATGGTGATGCATTAATATTGGTACTAATTCATGCTTCTAGGCTATATATATATTATTTTTACATGTTTTCTCCATTTTTTGGCCCCTACACTACAAGTAAATGGTTGCATAGTGTGTGGAATGAGGAGGCAACAGGCCTGTAATTGAAATCTTTTCATCTATCAGCATCTAGTTGTTACTTATGCAATGTGAAGTAATGCTTTGAGTTTGAAAGATGTGCAATGAAATGTAATCAATAATATGAATATATTTTTAATTATTAGTTATGTAATGTGAAGTAATTACATAACTGCTTAGGTTGACTTTGTAAAAACTATATTATGGTGAAATTTTTCATCTATGAATTATCTAGTTATTTACTTATGCAATGTGATAATGCTTTGAGTTTGAAAGATTTTTAATCACCGATGTAATCAGCAATATGAATAAACTACATGTAATATAACCATTATTTTTATGCTATTGTACATCAAGATATTTAACCATTGCTCACTTGATTAAATTTCCAAAGAGTTTAATTATGCATGAGGAGGCAATTAAATTTGATTGTCAACTTCTATATATCAAATTATCCAATAATCAAGTGTATGTCCACATACAAAAATGGCATCAACACCAACTCAAACAAAATTTTACAATATGTGGCATATGCCATCTCGGTATCTATTCAAAATTTACATGCCAAAATGTCTATCTCATCCTAAACTACTGGTGGATCATCAAAATGGAGCCTCTTTGAAGCACTTGTTGGCTCTGAAGGTAGCTGCACAAGAAAAAGTCAAACCACAATTGAGATTAGTTATACTATATAATTTAAAATTGAATAATTAACATCAAAATCAATATACATTAAATTATAATTGAACTCTAAAATTGTAATCTTGATTAGCTGAAATATTCGTCTCTTCAAAGGGTCAAGAGTCCTAGAATATGCCCCTCTCAAAGAACCTACCAAACCATCTTTTGTAATTTCAATCTATATAGGTGAACAAAATCATAAAAGTGATCCAAGTTAGCATACAATTGTCAATAATAGGAACATATAAATACCAAACACAAAATAAAATGAACACATACTTCTTTAGGTTGATCTTTTTCTTTATCTCCTTTAGGTGTTTCGACACCTCCTCCTTGAGGTGCTTCAACACCTACTCCTTCAAGTGTTCTAATACATACTTTCATTGTGGCACTTGTCAACAAGGACATATAGCTCATAATTCCCTGCACATAAAAATGACAAGTACATATGAAACTACCAATCTATGTCGATGTATGTATAATCAATATAAGATCTTAAAATTCTTAATTCAATCAAATTTGAGTTCAATTACCTTCCCCTTATCCAACATTGCACTTCCATAATCTGGACAAGGCTGCACCTCGCTCACACTAGGTATTTCCTACAAGAGGAAAATAAGATAAACATATAAGTCATTATATAATTTCATTAATGACAATTCAAATGACAAGAAAGTATATAATAAATAAATGTAAATGCGTGAGTGCAAAAATATGTACTGTGTGCATGTCGAGGCCAAATGAAATGGCCCTCAAGATGCTATCCGTCACTTGTGTTAGCTCCACCTCAGACATCAACTGTTAAATAGACCATGTAAATAAATATTAGTACATTATACTATCTCTTATTAATATTCATTTAAAAACAAATGCAAGTTATGAATTCACAACTTAAATTTTACATGTTTCACTATTCCAATGTCCCCCTCTCTAGTAGGAGAGGACTATGTATGGTGTGCTCCACTCCCCTGCATCTAATTTATAATGTCCACATCATGGAAGTCATAATTGGAAGTGTCCAAGGGATGCTTGGTAAGCTATACAAGAGGACCCAAGCATATCTGGCGGCACATGGAGCAAGTATGTGGTACACAAATATTTGGACCTGACAAGGATGATGCAGTAGCACTCAAGCCATCACCAACATCACTAGAATGTGGCTGAGCTACTACAGAAGCATGCAAAACCAAAAGACCACTCAAAGAGTGAATAGTGTGGACAGTCTGTGTGGCTGCATCCTGCATAATATCTAGATGGTATACTGAAGGTGGCGGAGGAAGGGGAGGAGGGGGAACATATGGGCAGGGTATTACTCTAACTGCCCCTGATCTATCCTGGGGCATACCTCCACCAATGCCCTGGAAGGGTTTAATGTCAAAGTAATTGACATGATGCCCTAACACAAACTCAGCATATAATTTTTTTATAAAGTAAAATGGTATATCACAATTATTGTTCGGTGGTTTCAAAAAAACCATACACCAACGATCCCAAAAGTTTTTATGCAATGTATCTTATGGTGCACCATTTTATAGAAAGTTTTGGTTTATTAACATTAACTGGAAAACCAGTGCGAGGGGTTAACAAATAAAGAGGCTATTTGGGCTTTGGTTATGAGATCTTTCACATCATCATAGGACAATCCACATGCATAATATTCTCTCATGTCTTCTCGCCACGAATGAAAGGCATTATGTTGCGAGGAGAGGGTTTCTATGTTTTTAATTATTTCTTTCATTGTGTTTGACATCTCAAATAATCGAGGGACTCTCGTATAAACTTCAGAAATGCCCCTTAATTGTTGCAATTTTTCACAAATTAATTCTTCAATTGATGGATGTGGAGGTGGTGGAGCATTTGGCATTTGTGCATTTTCATTGTCAGCAACCATAATGCCCGATTAAAGTTAAAAACAAATTAATCTAATTAAAATTAGACAATATAAATGAAAATATTATAAAATACCCTAGTTTTTAAAAAATCCAACAAAAACCCTAGTTTTTAACAAAAATCTATAAAATTCTCTAATTTTTAATCCAAATACATAAAAAACACTATTTTTAAATCAAAATCCATTACAAACATTCAATTTTCATCAAAATCCATACTAAACTCAATTTTTTCATAAAAATCTATCAAAAACCCTATTTTGAAAAAAATCTATAAAAAATTAACTAAAATTACACAAATCTAATTGAAAATTTGATTAGAGCAAAGAAAAACCAAGAATCTAACCTTTTGAAGATGGATTTGCACGAAATCAGATATCTGATTTGTGGAATGAAGTTTTCACTATACGCTCGTGGTTAAACAAATGTGAAATGAGTTTTAATCAGGCCGAAATGAAATATATATCTGTGTGTTGCAAATCAAATATCTAATTTGGATCGAATATCCGATTTGGATCGGATATCTAATCCAAATCAGATATCTGATATGGAAATATAGGTTTGGGCTTTGCTTCGGTAGTGTGTACTGACACCCAAGCCACATAAAGTCAACTCGGCATTTTCGCATTTTTGAGTTGATGAAACACGTACTTTTTTCTCCATTGCCACTTTTTGGCATACCATGATCCTGCACATACCCAGGGTTTGTTGCTTTGGAATTGATATAACATCCCACAATGAAATGTTGGTAGGTGCCTTCTTCAATTGCTCCACCATGTTAAGCATCCTGACAGTTTGGGTCTTTGGTTTAAACAATGGTATCTCTTTTGTCTTCGGGAGAAAAAAATTCCATCGGGGCCAGACTTTGTACTTTATTCACCTCCTTTGGTTTTGAGGGCTAATTATGTGGTCGTAAACTAGGTCGGACAATGGGTGGCAAGGCCTACTTCTCTAGGGGAGACAATTGGCGTGTTTGTGGATGTGGCAAAGCTTGTTGTACATATTCTCCTATGAGCCTTCTTTTTTATCTTATATTGTAATTTGACTATACTTGCAAAATTTCAGTCGTCAAAGCTTCATTTGCAAATACAGCCTCGTCTTCCTTCAACCATGAGAAAAGAGCTTGGTTAGGTGCAATGTCCAACTCTTTTTCAAGGGACATCCCTTGCATCTGTGCCCTAAGATAAGCATTCTCCATTTTGGGTGACTCGTATTCACCCGCATTCGGAAACATACCCTTACTCCACTTTTCAGCCACCTTTTGCTACATATTTCCCCTTGGACAATTTCAGGGCTTATGGCTATCATTGCATGGGAAGCACCAAACATTTTCATCCTCTACCAAATTGTTCTATCCTAGGACTATCTCCTTATTCGGATTGCCCTTAACTGACTATAACGGCGTAGCAACCAAAACTATCTAATTTGTCGATGACGCCTGTTGACCTCCTCCTCTGTAAGATCCTTGGTAAGAATTATGTTGGAAAGGAGGTTTTCCTCTGCCATAGACCCGAGTGGTCATTTTTAGAGGTATCTCTTGTTTCCATTTGATAATGACCAATTCACTAGCAAAATTTTGCATCATGTCTTTTATATCAATGATATCTGTTGCTATTAACAAAAGACCCGAAGTGTTGGCTTGAGTGGTAGGGTATTCTTTCATAGGCTACGAGGCAACCAACTTAAATTGTGTGGCAGCAGTGCTTGGTTTAGCTTCTTCTTGGCGGCTTTCAAAGATTTTCATGAATACTGGCATTGGTGGTCGAGGTGAAAGTTTCCCAGCATTGATCAGGTTATTCTCTATGTTCACCACCATCTCGTATGTGTCAAGTAGGGTGTTCCTCCAATGGAGGTTACCATAAGTGCAATATCTACATTCATGGCCTCTAGGTAGAACATGAAAGCCATCGCGGCCTGAGGTCAAGCAATCATGGGAATCCTTTTCGAGGTCTTATGGAACCTGGTATTGAAATCACTCCTGGCTTCATCGGGGGCCCTTATGATGGTGATTAGTTGTTGCAACAGTGAAGAATAGTCTCCCTTTTAAGATAATTGTTCGAATAGGAACTACCCAAGTTGGTCCCAAGAAAGAATGGAACCCGAGGCCAGATATCAATACCAATCTTGAGCCTTTCCATTGAAAGAGGCAACTAACAGTCTTAAAGCATTGTTCTCCTATGATATGTTGTGTACCCTACATACCTCTACTATATCTTGAAGGTGTTCAGAAGGGGTTTTGAAATCCTCCCCAGAGAATCTTGGGATAGCTTTAAGGGCATTAGCCGATATGGCAAGCCATACATCTGGGGATGTGGGTGGTTGTAAGGGACTACCACTGTCCCATGTTACAAAGTTTCTAGGAGTGGGAAGAGGTACTTGAGACATGAGGAAAAATTTTCTATGAATTGGGTATACCAACAATCTTATTTGGAAATTTACACCTCCAGGCGAAGTAGATAAGGCTCTTGATAAGGGGCTCTGACTTCTTGCTATATTACTCCTTATAGGTGATACAAAACCTTTAGTTCTTCTCCTTCTAGGATTTGAGGTAGGTTACTGGGAGTATTGGAAATGACCTCTCGAGTATGCTCTCGTTTGGACTCTAGGCATGAAATTTCTAGTTTCCTTCCTTAGCTTGATTTAAGAAATATTTCTTACTTCCTAATCAGGCATTTGGAAAAACTTTAGTCCCACCAGGCGTGCTAGAAAAAGAATTGTTGATCATCAAATCTTGCGCCTCTTTGACAGTCTTATGGGAAATTCAGTGAGTTGGGGAAAAATTGTGTCTCGCTAAATATCTCTGATTTTTTTATAAAAAGTTGGTTCTTCTTTTGGGGTTTTGAGATAAGGGAGAAAGAGAAATGTAAATATAAAACATGAAAGGCAATACACCAAAACTTTTACAACATTTCAAACTCAAATTATTCCTATGATTGATATAAAGGACACATAATGCCACAACCCTTCATTGTTGGAAAGAGAATGAACAACAAAGGCTAACTTCAAGCATAATGCAAACTTTCAAATCTTTTCACAGGCAGTGTTCATTGAGGTCTAATCAAACATAAAAATTCCTTAGAGTAAAAGAATAATATTTAGAAATTATAAGAACCCTATCTCCTAATACAACATAAAATAGAAAAATAATGGAAAAGTCCAATGACAGAGTCCAATTTTTCCTAAAATAAATATTCCACAACACAAGCATAAAGCATAGAAATCCGCTATTTAAACTATCAGAATATAGCTTGCAAGACACAATGTTTCATTCAAAAATGATAATATAAAGAAAGAAAGCTTGAAAAAGGCCATACATGCACAGTCTCAAAAATTCCCCTTAACAGTTTGTGCTTTAATTAAAACTAAACTTTGAAACAAAGGTTGGATGCCAATCCGACAATAGTTTAAACCTTAATGGAGATAATTTTTCAGAATAAAGTAGTTCTATAACTTGCTTCTGAAATATAGTTCATAAACTTTAAGAAAATTGAAAAGGAAAAAAATTCCTCTTTTCAGAGAAAATAGTTTCCTCCTGAAAAAATCATTTTCTGAAAAGATCAAAATTCTAAATCTTAATCCAAAAAAATCCATTCATTATGTTGTTGTTGCCTTCCTTTTATAGCCACTAAAGAAAGAAAACACCACCTCAAACCAGAAGTAATGACTACTAGGTGTTGATGGTTAATAGCACACAATCCAATCATAGACTCTTGGTTAGGCCACAAAAGATCTTTGCATTAACTCCTCAACTACTACATTAATGTTCTCTAGATATTTTAGCAAAGATAAGACCCAAATACTATCAGATCCTAGAAGCAATTTCCTAACAACAAACACAATTGATTGATTACATTATTGCAAGGTGTTGTCTCAAAACTTTCATCCCAAAAACCAAGAGAAGAAAAGAAAAGCCAACCAGCTCAGACAAACTACCCAATTGGATATCTTCATAGGCAGTGCAGATAACCTGTGACAAGGAGATGATGTGTTAGCAGGGCGGAAACTCCCAATCTTGTAAATATAGCTCCCAAGGAAATGTCTGACAAGAAAACACATGTCCCGAAAAGAAAATAAAAGGGAAAAATTGTGCAGCCACCACATGGTGCGTTGCACACCTTTTCAATATTTTATTTGAGTGTGGATGCACCCAACACCAAAGAATTTTATGCAAACCCAAAAATAAAATGACTTAGGCAAAAAAAACCCTTACATTATATATTAAAAGTATATGGAGTATGGCATATAAACTAGAGCTACCTTAGTCAATTAAAACACATATTATCCTCCATATTTTCTACTTTAATGAAGCCACTAGGCAACAAATTTTACCCTAGATAAAGTTACTAGAGCTTGATGAGGAGGTAAGAATCATTTTGGATGTTTTGGTGGTCCTCCAAATATGTAATAAGAGGCTTTATATTAGGGCGATTACAAAAAAATTGATCAAATGGATGAATCTAACTAGTGAGGATATAATGTTAGAGGTTAAAGCTTTCTTGTAGTAGCATCCCAAGCTCGTCAATGTTAAGGACAACATTAGTTTGAAGAAAGCATGTGTTAGATATGCGTGGGCAAAAATTAGTTGTTTCTTTATTGGATAACCTAATTAGGATGAAAGGATATGACCCCACCTAATTATCTCTATAAATATAGATGTTCTAGGTTCTCCTATATAATCACATTGTGAAGTCTATTATTAGAAGGTTGTGAATGCTACCCCAATGAAGGGGATTGCTTATATACTCAATATGGTATTTTATTTTCCATCATATTTTGTTCTATTTGTGTGACCTTACTTTTGTGATATTTAATGTATTTTTTTATATTGTTGGGTTTTGAAATCTAATATGTGTTATTTGTTAAGGCATACTAATTACTTTTGTTAGTAAATCAAATTAATATTAATAATATAATATTCATATAATATATTTGGCTAGGTGCTTGGTAATAAGCTAATTAATTTGAGATATTTTCAAATGATTGATAAGTGAAAGGCTTATATTAGGCCCAATGTAATAAATTTGCAATTAACCAATGAACTAATATTATTGGTTTTATCTTATATTCATGAGTTATATTTTTAATTCTTTGTTCTATTAGATCATGTAATATTTCCTAATTTAAAATTGTCATTTCTTTAGTACTAGCTGAATTTTTTCTCCTACATCTCTCTTTTCATCCTGATGATGGATAATAGAGTGTGATCTAAAATGTTAATGCAAATAAACTATACACAATAAAATATTAAAAAAAACACTCTCATCAATATGAGCTATGGAAATATAATGTATCTAGAAGATAAAAAGATGTTGAATGGATGATCCTAAGTGCAAGTTTATTCCTAATATGAAAGAAATCTTTAACTACTTTTAATTATTATTAGAATCTATGCTTTTGAAATTCTATAATTAGTTGTTGAAGGTGACTTGGGAGTTATCAAATAAGTAATCCTAAGTAATTAAAATTGATTGGTAATGGTAATTTTTGGGATGGGACCTATAGTCAAGGAATGTGAAATTAGATGATATTTGAAGTGGATAGTATCCTTCGTATATCCAAGCCTAGATAAAATCATAAAACCAATCATGTCCTATGTAGGAAAAGAGGTAGGATTAGAAGTGGGTATAAACCATTGGTGATATGTTGGCTAAAAGAAGTTAAGGTCAAATTCTCTCAATTTACCCACTATAACTCTCAAATTAGATACTAAGACAACATGTTTATCAAGAAAGTTAAAGTGCAAGATAAGAGGACAAAGATACTAAATATACACTTTTATACTCAATAATTGTAAAAGATCCATGTAAGTGAAAATATAGTTGTAACCCAAAATCCACTTAGATTAGAACACTTGGATGAGATACAAAAGCATATACTTGGAATCCATGTCCAAAATAAAACAAAAAATAAACCATGTGAATCAAAAAAATTATAGAGTGATCTTATGTCTACTTAACTAAGTTTGTCACTTAACTTTTAGTAGCACATAGGGTCTCATGTAATTTTTTATTAAGCATAAAGAATAATGTTGGGAAAAGTGTCTCAAATGTTCTAGATTTATTTATTTTTATTTTATTTTTTGTTCTCACATGAGAAATAGGATGTCACACCTTGAATTGTCACTCTTAGCCATAATGTAGTTGTAACAACATATAATGTCATAATGATTTGTAAAAGAATCTTATGACATTGTAATACGGTGGTTACTTATGATAGATTCTATGATGCATAAGGTATGTAAGAGGGTGGTTATTGACCAACATTATGATAGTCTTTGACTTAATTAATAAAGCATCTTTGAATGAATTTGAATATACTAAATTGGAGAACCCATTTTGAGAATAAGCATATATAACATGTTATGGTAATGTGTAAATCATCTACTAAATATAGCCTATTTACCACCCCATAGAATATGAGATTGAAATTTAGATAAAATATGTTACCAATTTTGGGTCATTATTTTGGTTTGTGGTTTGAGTTCTTCCTATTTATTGGATGCTTCGGTTAGAGTATGTATAGTTAGTCTACAAGTATTGTTATGCTACTATAATTACTCTAGATTCACATGTTGGTGATACTCTTACAAGAGCATAGCTATACTTAAATTGTATTGTAATTATTATTGTTGATAATTTAGTTGGTTTGTGATTTGTAAGTGTGGTTTTTTTTCTCTTGGAAGAGTGTTCCTATTGTATATCATTATGTTATGGGTGTATTTTTGTTTTGTTATTTTCCCTTATAATTGTATGATCAAAATTATCTACAATTTTTTCCTCTAACGTGCATTAGTATAGGAATTTTTTTATCAAAATATAATTGAGATATATTACTAACATATCAATCTTATTAAATAACATATATAAATAACGTCGAGATATATCATTTTCAAGGAGTGATTTTTTTTATTACTTTGTGTAACATATTTATATTACATTTGCATTATTTTTAAAATTATAATATAGTATGCTTATTATTATTGAAAATAAGTTTTCTATAAGTTTAATTATTTTTAAAATTACATTAAATTAAATAATATTATAATATCAGCTAAACATCAAATAATAGGAATTTAATAAAAAAATTATAATACTTATTTTTATATATATTTAATAATTTTCACCCTCATTGTCCTAATAATTATTATATATATTTGATAATTTAACTATTTTTAGAATAATATTATAATATTTAGATATTATATATTTAATATTTATATACGCTACACATTATTAAATATAAATATAATTTAACTTCATACTACTAATTAAATATATTATCAGTTTAATATTTACTAATATTTATTTTTTAAATATAGATTGTATTTATTAAAAATGATTAAAATGTTAAATATATTAGAAGTTTAATATGTATCTATATTTATTTTTAAAATATATATTATATTGATTGAAAAATATTTAATTTATATTTATTATTACATATTTTATGAAATATGATGCATATTCTTAAATATAAATATATATACATATACTCCCTTTTCCTCCCACCCTATCTCTTTCTCTCTACCTCTACCCCCTCTCTACTGCTTTTCTATATCACCACCTATATCTCTCACTCTTGCCCCCTCTATATATTCCTCACTACCTCTCTCTCTATATCACTTTCTATATATTTATCTTTCTATCTCTCCATCTCCCCCTCTCTCATCATCTCCCTCTTTCTATCTCTATTTCTCCCTCTCCCTCTTTCTCTCTCATTCCATTGCTCCTTTATATTTGTATCTATCTTTCTCACACCACTTCTATATTTCCCAAGTTATATCTATCTCTATCCCTATCTCTCCCTCTCTCCTTATCACTCCCTCTTTCTATTTCTCTATATTTCTCTCTCCTGGGTGATCCCACAATATTGTGTCTCACTTTATTCCCAAGATGACCATTTAAATCAATATTTTTAACTAAATATTTATCTTCTAAGACCTATAGCAGCTAAACCATTAATAATTTCAAGATGATGCGAACTAGTGATTCATGGAAATTTCTGCGTAGATTCTAAATATATATATTTTTTATTTTTTGAAATAAATTATGAATCTTTCAACATCTCCTTTAATAACTAGTTTTAAACAAAAAACAACATTTTCAAAAGTAATGTTTGTGTCGTAAAACATAACTTTTTTTCTATAAAGGATAAAATTCTAATTTTTGAAATATAGATTCTCAACATCAATACGAAGGGAATGAATATTTTTTCATAATTTTTCATTACGTATATTTTTTTAATTAATTTCTAAAGTCATGGTAACTATAATTTGGACATACGTTTTTGTTGTATAACATAACTTTTTATGTATATGTCGAAATCCTTTTTTTTTGGTGAAACAAGAACATCAATACAGATGGAACAAATAATTTTTATATTTTTTTATAATGTTTTACTATTTTTAAATCTCTATAGAATGAAGAGCTCGATGTTCAAAGAAAAACCTATGTTCAATAAAAACTGAAAATTAAATACATGATAAAATGAAAACATATCAAAATCAGACTTTTAGAAAGCTCATTTTGAGGGCTATGATCTTGCAAAATATCTTGTCAATTCAAGCTCATTTGTAGGTCCAACCCAGGGTTTGAAATTGAAATTTCTAAGGAGATTTTGATCTAGATACATAATTTTTCATTTTTGGCACCTTCGATCGAAGATCTTACCTTCGATAGAAGGTCCCCATGCAAAAAAAACCATTTTATAGCAAAAAAAATGTTTTATGTAAACTACCTTCTATTGACGGTGTTTAGTTGCATACCTTCACTTGAAGGTACCTTCGATCAAAGGTTTTACTTTGCTCAAAGGTGTGCAAGTGAATTTAGCCTAACCACTCCAAAAAAATTCCTCTTTCCAAAAGTAAGACAACTCCTTGATTTCACTCTCCTCTCTCTATTTCTCTCCCCCCTCTCCCTCCCTCTCTATCTATTTGTAAATATATATCCCTCTCCATATCTCTCTCTCACTCATATAAACACACTCCCTCTTTCTCCTTCCCTACCTCTATCTCTATCTATTTATATTTTCACCTATCTATACCTCTCTATTACTTATCTCTATCACCTTATTTCTCTTTCACTCTTGCCCCCTCTATCTCTATATCCCTACCTCTCCCTCCCGCTCTTTATCTATACCTCATTACATCTACCTCTATCTCTTTCTCTCTCTCTCTCTCTCTCCTCTCTATATCTTTCTATCTATATCTCTCTACATCTATTTATCTATCTATATCCCTATACATATATATCCTTTCCCTCTCTCCACATTCTTCATTCTCTATCTTATTCAATTTGTCTCTCCCTCCATCTCTTCTACTCTATATCTTTATCTAAGTTATTTCTCACTTGATCTCCCTTTCACTCATATCTCTATCTCTTTCTATCCATATCATTCTCTACATATATCTCCCTATATCTTTATCTCTTTCCCTATCCCTCTCTATCTCTCCATATCACCCTCTATTTATATAGATCTCCCTCTCCCTCTCCCCCCCTCTTCTTCTCTCTCCCTCTCTACATATGTCTCCCTCTTCCCTATTTTCTCTCTCTCCCTCCTCTACCTATCTCTCTTCCTTTCTCTCCCTCCCTCTCTCTATATATCCCCATCTTTCCCTCTCTTTCTCCCTCCTTATTCCCCTATATATCTTTATATCTCAACCTCTCTCTCCTTTTATCTTCCCATATATCTCTATATCTATGTCTTTCTCTTCTCATCTCTCTCTCTCTCTCTCTCTCTCTCTCTCTCTCTCTCTCTCTCTCTCCATCTCTATTTATATTTCTATACTGAACTCTCTATTTTTCTCTATTTATCTCTCCCCCTCTCTATATATCTCCTTATATCTCTGTCTTTATATCACTCTATCTCACCATATCTCTCTCTCTCTATCTCTCCCTCTTCCTCCCTCTCTATTTATCTCTTCCTCTTTATCTATTGCTCTATATCTCTCCCCCTCTATCTCCCTATGTCTCTATATCATTATTTCTCCCTCTATCTCTCTCTATATCTCTTTATATCTCTATCTATTTTTCCCCCTCTTCCTCTCTCATTCTATATTCATCTCTACATGTGTTCACTCTTCCTTTGTCACTCTATATTCATCTCTACCTTTATATTCCTCTCTCCCCATCCATCTCAAGAAATGTCCCTCTCTCTCAACCTATCCAGATCTCTCCCTATCTCTAGATATGTCTCCCTCTCTCTATCTTATTCACTCCATCTCTTCTACTCTATATATTTATCTTTATTTCTCACTCGATCTCCCTCTCACTCGTCTCTCTATCTCTTTCTATCCATATTCTTCTCTACATATATCGCCCTATCTCTTTATCTCTTTTTCTATCCTTGTCTATCTCTCTATATCAGCCTCTATCTCTCACTCTTCCTCTAATATGTCAAGTGAGATAAGCTAGAGTGATGAATATATTGGGGATTCCATTGCAAAACCTCATGTTTAAATCCTAGAAGATGACATAAAGAGTTAAAATTTTAGCACATATTTTATAGTATTTTAGTGTAAGCAGATATAACATAGAACAACCATGAACCCTAAGCATTGAATTCACCTGGCAACTGACATTTTCAACAAAATATACAAACTCAAGCATCATGTCCTTGACTATGAGTTATCTCTCTAAATAGTTCTAGCATATAATCATTAGACATCACTTGTTGTGATAAGTGATCGGAAAGCATTATGTAATTGCCTCAATGGGAAATTTAAACAGTTAATGTTGAAATAGAGCATATATATATAGACTATGTTTAAAAAATAAAAATAAAAAAAATTGCATGACGATAAAATCCTTGAGCATAACCAAATTTCCTTGAAACACTCAATAACATAACGTTTTTCCAACATCTCAAAAGTTTCAAACTGTAGCCATAAGTTGGTTTCAATATGCAAGAAATATGCATAAACAGTAAGCATTTAAGATTTGATGACAATTAGAGTTCAACAGTCTATACTAGCTCCAAATAAGCACAAGGAACCTGAAACTCAAATCCACAAATTGAGAACACTAATAGACCAATGCATGATAATACTATAAAAATATAAAATGGACATTCTGATAAAGCCCTAGAACTAATGCAAGTGACACCAATCAACTTGTTAGTGACAATAGTATCCTAAATGAAGCAATTAATTTTATAAAGAGAATTTCATTCAAACCCGATGCTGCTATTTGGGGATCTTTTCTTCTTTCCTGTAGAATCTCGATACACTTCCTGCACACTCCGAGCACCACATCCCATTTCCTCTGGAAGGCTCCATTTGGAAGTGGATCGACTTTCTATTCCCACCATGGAAACTATGCTACAAAACTAGAGGAGCCATGGCGTAGCATTCATGCAAATCAAATTTGCAAAAAGCACAATTATACCCGTTTGTGTGCACATCCTCTCCGCAACCACTGCAATAAAACCCATTTGGATATTGAAGAACATAACCAAGCCAATGCCTTGGGTGGCTCGAATGTTGTATGACCTGCTACATCTTTAACGGAAGTCACCAAGATGTCATATAAAAGAGAAGAGAAGACAAAGTTGTATAACAAGAAAGCTTGAATGGGTAGCCTTTCTTTGCTCATATTAACCATGGCACACGATATATACAGATCAAAATCGCACACAACGCATCTATACCCATTCCCTAGCACATATTCTCTACAACCGTGGCATACAAACACGTGGATAATGAACATAGCTGAGGCTATGCCTTGGGTGGCTCAGATAGTGTATGACTTGCTACATCTTTAATACAAGTCACTAAAATGTCATCTAAAAGAAAAGAGAACAGAATAGTTGTATTAGAAAAAAGCTTGATTGGGTACCTCTTCTTCAGCCATATTAACCATGGCATAGGATGTATGTAGATCAAGATTGTAAACAGTGCACCTATACCCCTTATCGTACCCATCTTCTCTGTAACCGTTGCATCTAAACCCATTTTTATATTGAAAAGAGCTGAGCAGGTGCCCTAGGTAGCTTGGATGTTGTATGAGCTATTGCATCTTCAATGTAGATCACTAAAACGTCGTCACCAAGTTAGCATGGATGCAAAGAGAAGACACAAGTTATTATTTTCCTTGCTTGTGTTTTAAAACAAAGATTTTTTAAAATCTTTTAAAAGTTATTATTTTTTTTCTTTTGCTCTCTATTCTGATGATGGATCACGGAGTGTGATCCGAAACTTTGATGTAAAAAAAATTACACACAATCAAATCCAGAAATCTTTGGAACAATACATAAATAATAATCTTTTATTCAGCTTCCCATAATAGATTACATTTTTTGTAATCTTATTATTATAGGCTGCATATATAGAGTAATAATCATGATAATACTATAAAATGGGTACTCTGATAAAGCCCTGGAATTAATGCAAGTGACGCCAATCAACTTTTTAGTGATAGCAGTATCCCAATGTATGGTTGCTCTTCTTGGGCAAGTTGCATGCCTGAATGAAGCAATTAATTTTATAAAGAGAATGCCATTCAAACCTATTTGGAGATCTTTTCTTCTTGCCTGTAGAATCCATTCCAATTTGGAGTTGGTGAATATGCGGTAGAGTACCTATTTGAGTTGGGCCTTGAAAACCCTGCATATTACGTAACATTATCAAACATCTATTCAACATTTGGTTGGTTAGAGGTAAGAATTTGTTAAACATCAAGACCCCTTATTGGTGGTTATACCATCCTGATTGGGGTATGAAGATTCAGTAATGTTCCCGCTCGTCACAACCATGCACTTGTCAAGAAATGGTTGCACAGGAGGTCGACCTTGGCTAGTGTTGTAATCCGCATATAGGGATCAAACTTTTGTTTTTTAATATTAAAAATATTTCAAACTTTTGTTTTTTTTTAAGATTTACATAAATCAAGGGGTGGAGTTTTTATGTACACACAAAATACCATTGTACAAATGTCTCTCCAATAATAAAAATGGAAACTACAAAAAAATACATATAACCTAACACAATAAAATATAGAAATAAAACATATAAATATAAAACAAAGAAAATATATAAAGATAATTAATTTTTATTTAGTAGAGATTTTATTATTTATTTTTTAAATCTAAAAGCATTAAAAATTTATAATATATTAAAATGTATAAATAAAACTACTAAAAATTAATATATAAATGTAAAAAACAAAAAAATATCAAATAATGAATAGTGATTTTAAAAAATAAGTTAAAAATTACATAAAAAATAAAAAAATCAAGTCAATATTGACATAGTGTAATGATTTAAATGTTTTTGGTATCAAGATTCAAACTTCATTGAAATGTTGTTGAACATTGAGTGTTTATGTTGGAAATAAGATCCAATAAAAAATAAAAAAATATCAAATAATGAATAATGATTTTTAAAAAATAAGTTTAAAAATTACATAAAAAAAAAAAAAAAATCAAGTCAATATTGACATAGTGTGATGATTTAAATGTTTACGTACCTACATACATACACATATATAAAATATTTTATATATAAAATGCATATAAAATATTTTATATATAAAATGCATATAAAATAAAAATAACAATTAAATAAATATAATAATTGACATTTGTTTACATTTGAAAAATGTATGATATAATTATACACATTTCTTTCCTTTTCTTTATATATTCATTTTTTCAAGAGATCTTTATGGATTTGATCTGATTTTATGTTTTTATATATTTATATAAAAAATTATGTGAACTTTAAAAATATGATTTTTTTTACCATTTTTAATATTATTATATAAATAATAATCTAAACACTTGTTTTGTATAGAACTACTAATTCTTAGAAATTTTAAGCAACATAAAACCAGTGACTAAAATTGAAACCAGTGAAAAGGAATATTTTGAGACCGTGCTCTGCGTAGTGTAGGCGGCGCTAGTTGTGATTTAATATGATACAGAGAAGCGTATCGGTTCCTATCTCAATAGTAGTCGGAGACGTTTTCCAATTAATGCTATGACCATAAATTAAATGCCCATTACAACAGTCGACAGTAACAAATTCAATTTGGCAGAGCAGCTGGCAAGTCAAATTCCTAAAGCTGTCAATTCCCAGTAGTGGACATCAGCGCCTTAGCTATATCCTCGGCGCTTTTCTAAGATTGGCCTTCCTTCCATAACGGTCGCCTCATACGGTGGAACATGCTCACAAACCTTATACGCGGTTTCATCCACCTGCAACCATTCCTTCTATATATACACACCTTCCTTCATCAAGTAATCAACTCATGTTGGTATTGTTTTAGCAATTCTTATGAAATTGCAGACAGTTATTTGCCCGAACAGGAATTGGTGAGAGCGTCAGAAATGCAGATATCAATTGCTTTAGCCTCCGCTATTTTGCTTCAACTTCTCAGCTGTGTGATCGCAAGAGATGGTAAGCTTGCTTTTTCAAAATAAACTATCTACTTGCATGTAGTTTTACTGAAGAAATTGTACAGTATAGTAAAGAGCTACTTAATTTTAGGCCTAACTATGATTAATTTTTCTTCAGGTCTGCTTCCGAATGGCAACTTTGAGATGGGCCCAAAGCCATCGAACCTCAAGGGAACACTAATTGTAGGAGAACATTCGCTGCCATTCTGGCGAGTAAAGGGTATAGTGGAATACATACAGTCTGGTCATAAGCCCCGCAATATGACAGTGGTTGTTCCTCGAGGATCACACGCGGTCAGGCTGGGAAACAAGGCTTCGGTTATCAGCCATAGCGTTAAGGTGAAAAAGGGCTCACATTATTCCCTTTCATTCCACGCTGCTCGCACCTGCGCGCAGTCTGAAAGCTTGAATATCTCTGCTCCACCCGTCTGGGGGGATATATCGATACAGACCGTCTATAGTAGCAACGGATGGGATGCCTACGCATGGGGATTTCAAGCTCCTGCTGATATAGTTGAGTTTATTATTCACAACCCGGGCGTGGAGGAAGATCCTGCTTGCGGACCCGTGGTCGACGCGGTTGCTCTCAAGCACTTGAGAGCACCCAGATTCTCAAAACGTTGGTTTTATATTGCTAATTGAAAAAAGTGTGATTTCAAATCTTGTAATTTCATTACTCAATGACTGAATGTTTAGGGCATAGAGCTGATTATATATCATGATTTGTGGGTGCAGATAATCTGGTGAAGAATGGAGATTTCGAAGAGGGCCCCTACGTATTTCCCAACGCGTCGTCGGGTGTACTCATTCCTCCAACCCGGAAGGACGCAATGACGGCGCTGCCCGGATGGGTGGTGGAGTCGCCCAGGCCTGTCAAGTACGTCGATGCCCACCACCAGCACTTCGCAGTTCCTCATGGAAAGGCGGCGGTGGAGCTGATTGCTGGCAAGGAGAGCGCCATTGCACAGACAGTCACAACGGTTCCTGGTAAGAAATACAGTCTCAGCTTTGCGGTTGGAGATGCGGGCAACCATTGCCGAGGCAAGCTTATGGTGGTAGCTTTTGCCGGGCAGGAATCGGTGAAGGTTCCTTACCATTCTGAAGGAAAGGGGGGCTTTAAGAACGCCACGCTTTCCTTCACTGCGGCTTCTCGCATGACTCGCATTGTGTTCAGCAGTGCTTTCTACACCATGCGCAGTGATGACGCCGTTACTTTCTGTGGGCCGGTTGTCGATCAAGTCACCCTCCGTTGATCATTTTCAGAGTCATTAGCCGTCTTTTGTAGGATATTAAAATCAGTGCAAGCGCTGTACTTGTAGCAATAAGGTCCTGCGAGCATCACGGAAACACAATTATATTTCATACCATATTCTTGCATTTATGTGGAGTCCGAAGTTCCTGCTAGATACTTTTTCAATAAATTTTGGTTGGGTTTTGAAATTCCTTCTTGTCCGAGTAATACTCTTTCTTTTGATTACATATCAGAGAGACAAGATTATATATCACAGCTCTTTGCTTAAGTTCAGGTGAAGCACGACCAAAACAAATTAGCGAGTATAGAATTAGCCAGTATTGCTCACAGAAACCAGTATATCAATCTCTTGCTTGAAAGTTAATATTTTAAAAATATATAAAAAAAATTATTAGGTTTATTTTTTAAAAGTTAGGAAATATCAATTTGAAAGCTATTTTAAATATTAAAAATTATTTTATTTTACTTTAAAATTCTTTTATTTATTATATACATGAACACACAAATTTTATTTTTCACTCTTACACTCTAAATTAAATAAGATTGATATGACATTTTTAAATAATTGTATTTAATAATTAATACTAATTTCTAAACTATGGTTGTAATTTATTTAATTATACAAATATTTTTATTTTTAATTATATTATCAAAATTGTAAGTATTTTTTTATAAATCAGTTATATGATCATGAATGCTTTTGAAAAAGATCTATTTAGTGATGTTCTATATATTTTTTTACATATTTAATGTATGTGTGGAAAGGTAATTTGAATATATGTTGAGAATGAGGGTAATAACTTTGTATAAATGTGGAAAGGTGATTTAAAGGTATGTTAAAAAATGAAGGTAAGAATATTGTATGAGTCTTTTCACAATTTTTTATATAGTAGAATATTTTACACGTTAATTAAATTGGAATGTTAAAATTAGCCACTACTTATTCCAAATTAGCCACTTACTCTTTCCATGCTCTTTTTCTACTAAATTATGGAGTCTTTGGTGGAAGCTATGAAATAGACCTTCTATTCATCCCACTTCCTTGTCTAAGTTTTGGACTAGCTTGGGTATACCCTTGCTTTTTCTTCTTTTCTTTTAGTGGTCTAGGATATTGGACCCTCTTTTATCCTATGCAAAATTTGGTTGGAAAGAAATCATAACAATTTTTAAAATAAGCAAAATGAAGTTATTGGTACAAAGTTAAAAATATGCTTAAGGAAACTATTAAGGCCAAATGCTTTGATTAAAAACATATTTCTTCTTTAGATCTTTGTATAGATAATCACTTGGATTTATCCTACATACCTTCCTCTC
>VDFB02338997.1:0-37203 GCA_007258455.2 Sequoia sempervirens | reverse complement strand
CCAACTGTGAAGGCATTAGCTTGCATTCAGCAGCCCACTCTACCATATCATTACGAATCAAATGTTCCATTCTCCAAAGTGAAATCTCCCTAAGGTTGCTGTCCCTGATGGCTTTGAGAATATGATTTGTGCCATCAATGGTGAACTTCATCTCCATGTCACGCAAATTAAGCGTGAACTCTCCTATTGCATGAAGCCACTTCATGCCAAGAACTACATTAGTTCCACCCATGTTTACCACATAAAAATCTGCCTTGAACTCAAAATTGTTAAGTTTCAAAGGCAAGTCAGGTATCATCCTCTCACAATCGAGAGTGTTTCCATCTGCAACCCTCACACG
Organism: Sequoia sempervirens; assembly: GCA_007258455.2. Taxonomy (NCBI): domain Eukaryota; kingdom Viridiplantae; phylum Streptophyta; class Pinopsida; order Cupressales; family Cupressaceae; genus Sequoia; species Sequoia sempervirens. The sequence goes on along the minus strand of VDFB02338997.1, from coordinate 36,863 downwards.
AATGCCTTCAAACTGCTGAGTTTGAATACCCCGTTTCTCTACCAACCGTGAATCGATGAAGTTATGGGTTGCACCTGTATCAAGGAGAGATATGACCCTTTGACCAGCTAGGATCCCACGGAGTCTGAAAGAACCCTCTTTCTGCATGCTGGACATATGAGCCTCCTTAAGTTCTGTTTCCTCTGCAATTTCTGCTTCATTTTCTGACTCTTCTCCATCTGTATCATAGATTGGAGCTCGCTGATCAGAAAAATCAGTCAATGGTTCTTCCTCATAAAACCACTCCATGTGCTTGTTTTGCCCTTTTGGTTTGAGGGGGCAATCATGATTAAAATCATACGGACCTTTGCAGTAAAAACAGAGTTTTCTCCTTCTTAAATCATTCATGGTTTCTCGATCTAAAGGGGCTGCAAATTTCTTTTTCTGATCTGCATTATCAGCCTTCTTTGGATCTGATTTATTTTCCGTGTATGATGTGGTAGGCTTCGAGCTAAAAGGCTTACGAGGTGTAGATAGCTCCATGCTGCGAGCTTTCCTCATTGCCTCCTGTAAGGTAGGTGGATCAAATGCTTTTATCCAACCTTTCATGGGCTCGAAAAGACCTTCAATGAACAATATGACCAGCCTTCTCTCTGAGATCCCTGTCACCATAACAGATAGTCTTTGGAATTCACCAATGTACGATTCCAAGCTACCTAACTGTTTCAGCTGTGCTAAATCTCTGAAGAAAAGCTCAGGATCCCTTCTGTCAAATCTCTCAACCAGTCTATCAGTAAACTCCTGGTACGAGGTAATCCTGTCATGATGAAGAGTAGTCATACCATGAATCCACCAGTCATGTGCTACGCCATCAAGATGAAGTGCTGCAAAGCGAATGGCATCCACCTCAGGCATGGGGCGTAGTGTCAGGAAAGTATCCAGTTTACTAACCCAGGCACGTGCTGTAACTCTGCCACTGCCATCATAGTGAACTAAGGTTAGTTTGCTGGTTGCTTGTTTAAGATCACTCTGTTTGTGTCTAGGACGCCTGTCATTCCTGTTCCTGGTGTGCTCTCTCTTCTGGCTCATGAACCTGTCAAAGTTAAGGTGCTCCTTAACCCTTGGTGGCAAATTATCCCACTCATCATGCATAGCCATAATATTATCTGCAAAATTAATTTCACCACCTTGTTCAGCTTCGTCCACTTCCTCAGCATCATCTCTGGTGAACGTGGGATATGTAGCTCTCTCATAGGTGCGTACTGGATCTATAATCCTCTGTGGTTCTCTATGGATACTGCCATCTCTATCTGAATCCAAACTACGAGCTCTGTTTATTGACAAATTCTGAACATTCGTGCTGAGTTGTTGAAGAATAGTTGCAACTTGTTCTTGCCCTGCAACCATGCCTCTAAGCACGTCTTTGGCTTCTCTGTCCTCATCCTCCCAAGTATTCCTGTGAGAACTTCCTCCAGCCCTGTTCGCCATATTGTCCCAATCTAATTCCTCCTCCTGATCTGCAAACGGAAATGGTGGAAAAGGATTCTGGTCGCCTCTTTGATTTCTAGGACCCCCTCTGAAATAGGACTTGCCAAAACCCTCTTTATTTGACTTCATAAATTCTCAAACCCCACAAGCTGGCAGGATGTGAGCTCTGATACCACTGTGATGAGCCCTGCTAGCTCTCAGCTCAAAACCCTCAATTTCTTAAGTCTTTAAATGTTTTTTTAAGTTTTTTAGAGAATTCTTAATAGACAGAAGAGAAGGGGTGCAGCATATTTTTGCTTATAAAATGAAATTTAAAGCAAAAACTCACAAATTGGAATTACAGAAGCTGTTATTATATTGAAACAATTAGAATATGCATAACAGACATACCCGAGAATCTCCAGATATTTTAAATAAAGAAATGGCCAGATCTACAGCTGGAAATGGTGAAATCAAGCATGCAAGTACGCCATGACTCCAGAAGTGAATTCTCCTGCTCAGAAACTGGTCACAATGCTCTGAAAGGACTAGGCGCCAATGATAGAAGCTAAAACCCTCACAAAAAGAAGGCGTTTCTCTTTATTACTTCACACGCCTTTTTCAAGGCACACATTCCAAGGCAGGCCGTACGGCTATGAAAAGGAAAGGTAGAATCTCTGATGAAAAAGTCTCTGAACTGTAGAATGATGCGCCTCCAGTAGAAACCCTCAAGTTATTGCAAAGAACAAACAACTGCATATAAGAAACCTCTGTCTGCAACTGTAGAACCTCTGTGTGAAGCTCTCAACCGTACTGATTCAGCTGATCTTTCACAGCCATAAAAGTACTCAACACTGAAGAGTTTTCCACTCTCCAATGGACAAAATGATCATACCCTGGTCACAGGAGAATGCTCAGAAGAAAATGCACAAGGCAAATTGAAATAGTCAAAAGTTATGAGTTTCAATTGCCAGAAATGCTTTATACTCAATTAGCACGCATTTCAAGAAAAGTACGGCCTTTTGCATCATTAAAATCTTTTAATTTTTAATTAAGTCTTCTCCATAGTTTAAGACTTAATTATTTGAGCGCACTTTTTAATATTTTAAGTCATTTTAAAATATTAAATCCCCCTTTGAATAATTTAAGTGATATAAAATATAATTAAAGTCAATGTGACTTTAATAAAAAGGCGTTTAAGTTAATAAATTAACTTAATCACTTAAAATTCCATAATATGCTCAAAACTCAGGATAATCTAGATGCTGGAGTCGAGTTGTGAACTCTGGAATACAAGCGCTTCGCTGTGATCCAGCAACAAGCTTACAGACGTCAGAAAACTCTCCAAAAGCATCAGTGACCTCTATCAAGCTGGCTAGCCCACAAGGAGGGTCGATAAAGGGAACTAACCTGCTGTTCAGGAAGCGTCTGGCGGGGGACATCACATCCGTGCAATCTAGTGACAGCAACTAGGTATGGTTTCAATCATTGATACTAAAAAAATATAATATGATTAGCCACATTGTGGATCCAAAAATCATGCTGCTATTAAAATTTACAATTGGATGTATCCTCTGAAGTTCACAACTCTACTGTCCTACTGGACAAAAGCAACGACTTCTCACAATCTTTTATCTCCATTAAATACATAATACATCTCTTATTTTATTTATGGAACAAAACCATAAATAAAGCAGATCTAATAACACAGAAACACACTCATTTAGTTATTTAAGAAAAGAGGAAACCACATAACTCCATCGTCTCTATCTTAGAAGCGAATAGGCATTATCTCTTTGAGGAAATGGAAGGTAATAGCAATCAAACTTGAACCCTGAGTCTCCTGCTTATCCGTCCCAATGCTATAAATCTCCTAAGAAAAGATGCCCCCACTTTTATGCCAAATTTGCTCAACTTTATCCTCATACAAGGCTTGCGCTCTGGCCGATCTGCACGCCTCAAAATTTTCTCAATCAGCTTTTGGGCAGTTTCATGCCGCCTTTCTACAGGATCATCTTCAGTAATCTTTCTGTACGAATACGCCCTCTGAAATCTTAAGCTTCCTAATACCATTTTTCTAAATCTTCTGACAGTTTTTCGATGCTTTCATGGACCATATTTATCCGGTTATATATAGAAATCTTGACAGCCTGCATACAATCAGAATGTAAAAAATATAGTAATAAAATACAATATCTGAGGTCGAACAGTTCGCCGCCCATGCTTGTAAGAAAGGAGCACGCAACTTGTCTAAACAGAATAAGATACAATAATAGTCTTTAAACAACTTACTTTGAGCACTAAATAAATCAATTTGTCAACGACTTGGTAAACAGTGTCTGCTCCATGAGGGAGGCTACCTAGCAACCTTTTTGCTGTAATGTACATCCATTGAATGTTTTGCTCATGTGAAATTGGGGCAAAAACCTTCAGAAGATTCGTATCAAACTCAAATACCAAATTCTTTGAATATCAGATCTGAATATGACCATGCAACTGTTAAATTTATAATTCAATTGTAGTACACCATAAAGATATATAGAATAATAACTTGATTTCAATTGATTTTTGCAAATGGAATGATAATCAATATTAAATTATGTGATATTGTTTAAGAATTTGTTGTCAGCCTTGAGTTGCTGCATGCATTTGTAAATCAAAAGTGTGTTGAGTGTTGAATAGATCGACAAGGTAAAAGCACACTTACTCATATGTAGAGATAACAACTTAATATACTATAATTGTTTTAACTCCAAACTTAACATGGTTAAGCCTAGCTGTCCCAAGTTATTCTATATTAGCACTTATTTTCATAGATCAATAATTATTGAAACAATTGATCCTTCATATATGTGAGTAATCCACTCGTGATGCTCATAACATCTAAATCATAATAATGGTCTTTCGGCTAATTCATTATTAGCTAGTATATGGGCATCCAATAAATAGTAGAATAAGAATTGAAGGGATAAAATTTTGTTTATATTTTAATAGTGAGAAATTCATATATATTATTTTATTTTTTGTAAAATAAAGGAAGACAGTTATGAAGAGGTAATTCTTATATAAAAGTATAAATGTTATTGAGATAAGCTTATCATTATGTCAATCTTTTAAAACATAAGAGTTTATGATAATATTTAATAAGTGATAATGTAAAATCCAATCTATAAGCCAACAACCATTTTAAGAATTTTTTGAGAATAAAAAGATTTTGTTGATTACTATGAAGCATCATATTGACTAAATTTTTTACAAATACTTGAATATTTTACTTCAATATAATCACCATATTAATAGAAAATTAACAACATTAACTTACTCATTAAAAAAGTAGATTCATTTTCCAAAGAATTGTTAAGAAAATTTTAATAAAATATTTTTGTGATGTTTGATAAATTATGAATCACTCCACAAAGTGTGATGTTCCTAGTGATATATGATGTCTATGTTAATATATGTACCAAATTTCTAGTTAAGAATGAATTAACATTATCATATTATCATCATTTTAATATTTTTTGTCTTGTATACTTTAAAATTCAATTGCATAATATGAATTATTATATATTGATCCATGCTTTATATGGTTTGTTGAACATGGTACTCATGCAAGGGAGAAGCAAGCAAGCGAGTGAGAAGGTGTGTTTGTTCATAGCTTTTTGTGTATACATGTATTTATTTAGAACCACTTTAATTTGGATTGAATCTAGTAGTCTATTAGCTAGCCTTAACAACCTAGCCCCAACTAGAATTCCCTCCCACCCAAGAACAATGGTGCGGGGCTTCTCAAAAGAGAGTTTTTTAATTGCACTAAACTCTTTCACGATATAGAACTCTCTTCCATTCCCCTCTCGCAGTGTTCAAACCAGACCCTTTTTCACTTGAGAGAGCATTAACGAGTTACCCAAAGGAGGAGAACATAACACAAAGACGTAGGATAGAATTAATTTCTTAATGTCTTTCTTAATGAATAGGGTTTGTTAGAAGAGAAATCTCTCGTCAATCACTTGCATGGGAAAGGTTTACCTATCACTTCCAGGAAGGTAGTGGATGCAATCAATGCTAAAGAGTGTGGGCGAGTCATAGAAACCTAAAGGGAAAGTTTAATTTAACACTCCTTCCACCTTTAGAATAGTACACCTAGGGATTAGGAAAATTGATGATAGAATTTATTGGAAACCTATAGTTTAGATACATCAAGACACCTAGGGAATGAAATAGGGGATCCCCTAGAATTCATTCACCTACCCTAACATTTTGGTGTAGTCAATTTGGCTCCATGATGTGTACAATAGATAATATGGCTCTTGGTAACATTATATTGAACATAAATGACTTGTTTTGTAAGAATTTGTTAATTCTTGCCATGGTCAAATACTTTTAAGAAGACATAAACTAAGAGAGATTATTGTTGAAAGAATCCACATCCACCAAAAGGTCTAGATGAAATTCATAGCCCCATAAACTCTAAGAACTACTTTTCATAGATTGGTAGGGTTTTATACTTAAGGATCTTAAGAGAATTTGTCAAAATCTTATAACTTGAATGTATTAACACACCTAGGAAATATGAATAGGAATCTATGGAGCAGCAGGAGAAGCGGAAGCACGGGCGAGAAAAGCAAGATTTTGAATCTTTGAGCAATGGAGCAGGTCGTGGAGTTGCAGGCTCTGAGGATTCATAGGTGGAATCAGTGCAAGTTCCAAGCGAAAAGCAAGGTAAGGAGGATTCAGAAGAGAATGACCCGGAAAGAAATATTCTAGTGGACCTGGGGGGAGGTTGTCCTGGCTGCTAATCCTGTTGGGAATAACAAAGGACAGGAGGTTGAAAATACCAAAGACATGGTGGGGGCCGCTAGTGGGGAAGGCGCTAAACTTAAACCATGGTCTTCTCTGTTTGGAGTTAAACCTAATGGTAAATTGGTGTTTCCCCCAGTTTGCAACATTTTTGACCTGCTAAGAGGTAAGTTTTCCATCTCTATCCCTGATCCAATCATTGATCATAATATTACCCTAATGGACAGTGCACTGGTAGGAAAGTTTATGGGCCCTAGACCAAATATTGAAGTTGTTAGGGCATTTGTCAAAAACAAGTGGATAACCAATGGAAAATTTTTTGTAGCTGCACTTCCTAAAGGCTACTTTGCTTTTGAGTTTACCTGCAAGGAGGATATTTTGGCTGTGAGGAGTGGTGGTCCTTGGGTTATAGGTAAATCTTCCTTGGCTCTCAAGAAATGGACTTCTAATCTAGATCTTTCTGACTCCATTTTTAGAACGTTCCAGTCTGGGTTAGACTTATTGGTCTTCCTATGGAATACTAGAATGAGGAAGTCTTCAACGGCCTTGCTAACTCTTTTGGGGAGCTTTTGTCAATAGATCCAATGACAATGGCAAGGAAAAGGCTAGTGTTTGCTAGAATCTATGTGGGGTGTCCCAGAATGTTGACCTCCCTTCTTCTATTGATATTCAATCGAAGTTGGGTACTTGGACTCAAACTATTGAGTTTGAATCAATCCCTTTTGTCTTCTTTAAGTGTACGAAAATTGGGCATTGGGCGAAGAAATACCCAGTCAATGCTAGCAAGGATAAAGAGAAACCCCAGCCCAAACTGAAGACTTTCTGGAAAAAGAAGCCTGAAGGGGACAGAAAAGAGATCAAAGATATTTCCAATGGAGAGTTGGAATGAAAGAAGTCTGAAGCTCTTGTGATAGCCCCAGAGATTTAGGTAGATTTGGGCCTCCAGAAGCCTTAAAGAAATAAACCAGAGATCAAATCTAGAGGGAAGGATGATGGAGAGATTGGCATGGATGATAGTGGGATTGGCTTGGTGAATCAAGAGCCTCCTCTTAATAATCCAAAGAATGACTTAGATGGAAAGGAGGTCGGGGAGATAGACCTGGATGATATCCCTATTCAAGGCCTGTCTCTAGATATCGGGATTCCTTTCTTACCCCCTACTCCTGCAGGAAGTTTCCCCTCTAGCCGAGAGTATTTTCAGATTTTGGAAACTGTTAATTCTCAGGAAGTTGTCAAGGATACCTTTGAGGACTTGAGTTAGATTCGTGAGTTCTCAAGTGAGAATTTGACCCAATATAATAATGGGTCAATGGACACCCTCCCCCTGGATCAAAGGGGGATATCAGATAAGGATTGGGAGTTAAGAAAAGAGTTGGATAGTCAAGAAGAAATAGATAGAGATGATGTCAACTCATATACTAGGAAAAAGAAGAAGAAAAACAAACAACAGAATACTCCAAGTGGAGTCTCTACTAGAACTAGAGCTAAGGTAGACTATGGAGCCATAAAGAGCAACCAAGGAAGAAGATCAGCAAAATGGTTGAGAGAGCATAGCAGTTTTTAGGATATTGTGGATGGTGTTCAGAAGATCATTCCTGAGATTTGTAAACTCCATTCTCCTAATAAGATATGAAGATTATGTCATGGAATATAAAGGGGTTAAATAGCCTCCATAAGCAGGATGTGCTGCACAATTTTGTTAGGGACCATAAACCTGACATTTTACTTGTCCAAGAAACCAAAATGCCTAAAGAAAAAGTGGAAAAGATTAAGATGTTTAAGTTTTGTGGAATCCATGCTAAAAATTTAGAAGGTGCCTCAGGGGGAATCGCTACCTTTTGGAATTAGAATTTCATTAAAGGGGAACCTTTGATTGAGAGATCAAATCATGTAGCGACCAGATTTACCCATATCAGAGATAAGTTTTGTTGGATTCAATCAAATATCTATGCTCCTAATTGGAAAGGGGCCAGAATGTCCTTTTGGCTTAAGTTGGAGCTGCCTTCCGTAGGATATTCAGTAATGAATCCATGGTTGTAATGGGAGATTGTAATACCCCTCTTCAGGAAAGTGAGAAGTTTAGAGGATCCTAGGTTAATCTGGAAAGCAGAATGAACCTTCAGGACTTCATTAATAACCAGGCATTGATTGATCTAGATCTGCAAGGAGCCACCTATACTTGGTTGAATCAAAGGTTTGGTAAGGACCTGATTCAAGTGAGATTAGATAGAATATTAATTTCAGATCAATGGTTTATAAAATATTTTTGTTAATTAAAGGCTCTCTCTAGGGTGGGTTCTGATCATTTTCCAATTAGTTTTGTGGCGGACCCTATAATGGCCAAGAAGAATTTTTGTTTTAGATTCAAACGTATGTGGCTTTCCCATCCTCAGCTTCTTGAGGAGGTGAGGAAATGGTGGAATATCATGGTCTCTAGGACTGCTATGGACAAATGATCGAAGCTTGATCCAATTTTTCATTTTCATCTTTCTCTTTCTTGCCATTGCATGATTATGTATCTTGATGGTTTGACTTAGGATCTTGGATCTTGGGGGCTTGCACAACCTCCTTTGATCTTTTTCATTCTTTGTCATTTGCATCTGTAAACTTTAATCTCTCTTGAATGTCTACTTTAGTGCGAGTTTGAAGCAAGTTCATCCTCTCACTAAAGTGGAGGCTAAATGTACCGTAGAAAAATGGACATTTCTTACTTGACATGGGAATAATTCATGATGAATTTCACTTAATGAGGCCTTGATTCAAGTGTTGTGAGGCATTTCATGCATCCACACTAGGTCTTGGACCCTTGCAAATTGAATAACATGCTTTTATTGATGTCCTGAAAAGGTGTTGTAAAGTGTTGTAAAGGAATTTCACACTTTTCTAGACTTAATAAATCCATTTTCCCCTAATTCAACATTATAAAATGTGTTTAATAGTATTATCACATCAATCTAGAAGACTTATAACTTAAACTTAATGTTAAACTAGTGTTGTAATGTGTCTTGCACATTCACAATGGTTCTTATGCTTTCCTAGGCTGTGTGGACCTCATTTTAGTGTTGTAAATTGTATTTAATCACACTTTCATATTGAATTCTATGTCCCAATCCATAATTGACCTTTAAATCATCATTAATAGGCCCCTATTAACCCATATTGTGCATCCTGAGGCTTAAATTGATCAAATAATCAACAGTCACAATATACACCTTATTTTCTTATCTCTTAGCATCCTAGCTATCAAAATGGCCCATGTGGGACCCATTCGCCATCCATGGTGAATCAGTCCCATCTAGGTGGGACCCATTCGCCATGGGTGGCGAATGAGTCCCATTTGGCCTAATTTTGACCTTTGAGCAAGAAATTTTGGAGTTTAAGTTTAATCTTACTTCATGTCGGCCTTAGGGATCCAATTTTTGGGCTAATAAGGTAAATTTCCTATAAAATCAACTCTCAAAAACCCTAAACACAACCATTCTTCATTATTCATCCATCATTCTTCCATCTCAAGTCAAACAAGTTAGGGCCTCACCATTTCAAGGCATTAAGATAACATTTTCATACATTCAAGGGTAGATTCTTCATGTTTTGTTATAGAAATTCACGTTCAAACATCATGAAAGGTAATCAAATCCATTATTGCATGCTTTATTACATTCTTTCTCTATTTTGGTTTAATTACCTAAAAGGGGTTTGACCAAGGCAAACCCCCATGCCCTAACATTCAACATTTCTCTCTCTTGTCTTGTGTGTTTGCAGATTTAGACATTTTGGAAGCTTGGAAATCATTAAGAATGAATTTGAAAAGTTTTTTAAGTCTTCTCTTCATTTTCCAAGGTAAAATATCAACAAAAAGTAACTTTCGAGTTCAAAAATTACAATTTCAGAACCAGACACCTAGAAAAGTGAAAAGTGCAGTGAAAGCTTAGATTCCACCTTTGAATATTTAGAAACTCAAAGTGGACTCATTCACCATGGGTGGTGAATGAGTCCACTTCCAGTCATTTTACGGTTTTGCATTTTTAGATACCCTTTTTGCGAAATAGGGTCAGGGACGGTTTGGCTGGGGTGGTCACCCAAAATGGAAAATGAGTCTCACCAAGCCTGAAAATCAGCATCAACAAAATTTCAAATTTCATTTCCAGTCTCCATCCATATTCCATGTGCACACATCCAGTTTTATGCATTTATGTTTCATTTTGCACTCATTTCTAAGTGTTTTTGCATTACATAATGTGTTTTCAAACACTCTTCATTTCCTTAGTTTCCATTCATTAATCAATTAATCTTATTAGTTTCTTGCGTTCAAACATTGCATCTAGGTATATTGCATCCATATTCCATCCATATTGTATTGACTTTGAGTGTAGCATTGCCCATTTTGGCCCTTCTTTCTCCTTTTAGGTGAAAAACCCTAGAAGCGTTAGAAATAATTAGGATGCTAAAAAATCTATGCTACAAGTATGTCAGGAAGCCGCTCAAAAGTTCGATAATTGAAAATGTTGCGAAACAATTGATGTTTCATGCAATGAGTTAGTGGTGGAAGTGGAGTGGTTTTGGTCACATGCAAGAATTAATTATTCTGTATAGCCATCATGTTTTCCATCATACGTTTAATATTTCAAGACTGCAACACTAATCATGCAAAAACCATTAGAATTGCATCTCCACAAAAAGTAAAAAATCATTAAAACAATATTTACGCTAATCATTCAATCCAGAATGCTTGGAGTGCAACATTGTCACGTACAATATTGCTAATAGGGAATTTGTCATAACATCATTTCATTTCAATAAAATAGCATCTCCATGAATTTTTCAATGATAAGAATGCTCTGTAAATGGAGAAATATTATGACCAAGGGTTGCATCATTTTTACTGAAAGAGGTTTTATTAGAGAAATTTAAATTATTTCTTTAATTTGTTTTAAATTAAAAGTGTATTGATCATTTTTAAAATATTTGGTTTTCATAAAATTGTGTGACATTTGTTGGATTGAAAATTAATGTGTGATATATCAGGTTGTTTTTGTACTCCTCTATGATTGTGTACACTTATATTGTAGCATGTTAATTTGTGTTGAATAAGTTTACAAGATTTTTGAATATTTCACCATGTTACTAATTTGTTAAGATGAAATTATTCTTCAATATAAGGTTAGAAATATTGTTTTATATGCACTTAGATTAGCATAGTTTCCATGTCATGTTGGAAATTGTATTTCTTCATTTTTGGTGCAATATTCTTAATCTACTACACCAAAATTATGGCATGTCATCTATACAATCCCATGCCATGCTTAATGAAGGCCACAAATTGACCTTAATTCTTTGGTACTATCTTGCCATACTACAATATACTAAAGTTTTTTACTTCACAACAAGCATTTTATTTACCACAACCTAATATTTAAAATGAATGCAAATTTATTTATTTCAAAACTTGAATTTGAAAGCACAAAATTTGTTTCCTATTCAATATTCCATAAGAAGTTTGTAAAATTTTGATGAAGAAAAAATTGTAAAAAATCATTAAAATTTATTAAAGAAGATCTAAAATGTTATATTCAAAAGATCTAAAATGTTATATTCAAATAAGATAGAAGCATGCACAAATATTTACATATATTATTGTCAACTTGCCTCAATAATCAAGCAATAATTCATTATAATTTCCTCTAACCATAGACATTTAAAGTCCACCTATTAGTAAAAGAATGAAAGGAATCTTCTAGCTACACATAAAAGCAATTTTTCCATTGTTTGTTTGTATTGGTTGATCAATGTCTAATTGTATTCCCAAAGATAACTTACAAGATAACATGGGTGATGGAAAAAAATTTAATGAGATTTATATTTAGCATTAGCATTCTCATATTTGTGTCTATCTCATTGTTGTTTAATGTAGTGGTAAATAAGTGTATTTTAGCTAATCATTATATTTGATGTAGACTTGTTAGGTTGTGTCCAAAAAATGATACATTTCACATAGGATGGTTTACATGAACTTCGAGCTCTTTTACGATGCACTCCAAAATCCTTAGAATGAATATGCATCTTACATGTTTTAGAATTTGAGCTCTTTTAGTGTATGCTATTGATTATCTCATTCAAAATGACACCATAAACATCAAATTTGGTTCACAATAAATTAACTTCCACTTCAATTAAAGTGAAGGATACAATAAGACCATAAAAATAACAATGAGAAAGAAAATAAGAAAATTTGAATAGAAAAGAAATGGATAGAAAGCAATCTTCTCTCACCTAGGGTGAGGCAAGCAATGTTGTTCAAAGTTAGGGCTAGAGTTCAATTAGAGTTAGGGGTATGACAAAATTAGGGTTAGGGTTCAGATAGACTTAAGATAGTTTAATTAGGGTTAAGGTTAGGGTTGGGGTTATGATGGAGCCAACATTAGATTAATTAGAGTTAGGGTTAGGATTTGGGTTAGGGTTATGGCTAGTGATATAATAAGGATTACGATTAGGTTAGCATTAGGATTAGTGTTAGGATTATGGTTAGAGATAGGGTCAAGATTAGGGTTAGGGTTAGGGTTAGGGATCTAATTAGGATTAGGGTTGGGGTTTGAGTAAGGGTTAGGGTTAGGGTTAGAGATAGGATTAAGATTAGGGTTATGGTTAGGGTTAGAGATAGAATTAGGGTTAGGGTTAGGGTTAGAAATAGTGTTAGGATTGGGGTTCAGGTTTGGGTTAGCAATAGAAATAGAATTAGGATTAGGGTTGTGGTTTGTGTTCAAATTAGGGCCAGGGCTAGGATTAGAGATATTGTAAGGATTAGGGTTAGGGTTAAAGATAGATTTGGAATTAGGGTTACAATTAGGGTTAGAAATAGAATTAGGATTAGTGTTGCAATTAGTGTTTGGATTAGGGTTAGGGGTAGGGTTAGAGATAGAATTAGGATTAGGATTGGGATTGGGGTTTATGTTATGATTATGATTAGGCTTAGGGTTAGGGTTAGAGATAGGGTTAGGAGTAGGGTCAGTGTTAGGGTTAGATATATAATTAGGATCAAGGTTAGAAATAGAATTAGAATTAGGGTTAGGGTTAGTGATAATATTAGGGTTAGGCATAAAGATAAAATTAGGATTAGGGTTGGGGTTAGCATTACAAATAGGGTTATGATTAGGGTGATGGTTAGAGATAGGGTAAAGATTAGGGTAAAGGTTAGGGTTAGAGATAGAATTAGGTTTAGGGATGATGTTTTTGATATGATAGGTTTAGGGTTAGGTTTTAGCTAGAGATAGAGTGAAGATTAGGGTTAGGTTACAATTAGAGATAGGAGAATTAGGGTTAGGGTTAGGATTAGGTGGGTTAGGTTAGAATACAACCACCATTAGGGTTAGGGTTAGGGTTAGAATAGAATTAGGATTAGAAGTTGAGGGTTTACAGTAGGGAAGTAATGTCTTTTCAAAGTTAGGGCTAGAGTTCAAATGGAGACTAAGATGGTTTAATTAGGGTTAAAAGGTTAGAGTTAGGGCTATGATGGAGTTAACATTAAAGGTAGGTAGGTTAGGGTTATAGATAGGATTAAGTTAGGGTTAGTATTAGGTTAGAAAAGGGTTATAAATAGGGTTAAGTTAGGGTTTGGGACAAGGTTAATATTAAAAGTAGAATTAGGATTAGGGTTGTGGTTTGTGTTCAAATTAGGGTTATGGTTAGGGCTAGGCTTAGAGATAGTGTAAAGATTAAGGTTAGGGTTAGGGTTAAAGATAAAATTAGAATTAGGCTTAGGGTTCAGGTTCAGGTTCAATTAGGGCTAGGATTAGGATTGAGGGTTTTGTGAGGGGAGAAATGTCTTTCAAAGTTAGGGCTAGAGCTCAATTAGAGTTAGGGTTATGGTAAATTTAGGGTTAGGGTTCAAATATATTTAAGATGGTTTAATTAGGGTTAAGATTAGGGTTAGGTTATGATGGAGAAAACATTAAATTAATTGGGAGTTAAGTTAGGATTGGGATTAGGGTTATGGTTAGAGATAGAATTAGAAGTTAGGAGTTAGTACAAGTTGGGGTTGGGGTTGAAATCGTCTTGGGACAGGTTTGAGTTCAGGGTTAGGTGCATCAAATTGAGTTCAGTTTGTGGGTTTGTTTCATTACAGGTTAGGGTTAGTGAGATTAGGGTTAGGAACTAGGGTTCTAAAGATAAAATTAGAATTAGGGTTATAATTAGGGTTAGAAATAGAATTAGGATTAGTGTTGCAATTAGTCTTAGGGTTAGGGTTAGGGTTAGATATAAAATTAGGACTAGGATTGGGGTTGGTGTTTATGTTAGGATTATGATTATGATTAGGGTTAGGGTTAGGGTTACAAATAGGGTTAGGATTAAGGTTGGTGTTAGGGTTAGAGATAGAATTAGGATTAGGGTTAGAAATAGAATTAGGACTAGGGTTCGGGTTAGTGCTAATATTAGGGTAAGGGTTAGGCATAAAGATAAAATTAGGATTAGGGTTGGGGTTAGCAATTACAAATAAGGTTATGATTAGGGTGGTGGTTAGAGATAAGGTAAAGATTAGGGTAAGTGTTAGGGTTAGAGATAGAATTAGGGTTAGGGTTGAGGTTTTTGCTATGATTAGGTTTAGGTTTAGGGTTTTGGTAAGAGATAGAGTGAAGATTAGGGTTAGGTTACAATTAGAGATAGAATTAGGGTTGGGGTTAGGTTAGAGATGGGGCCAAGATTAGGGTTGGGGTTAGGGTTAGAGATAGAATTAGGATTATGACTGAGGTTTTTCTGAGGGGAGAAATTCCTTTCAAAGTTGGGGCTAGAGTTCAATTAGAGTTAGGGCTATGGCACAATCAGGGTTAGGGTTCAAATACACTTAAGATAGTTTAATTAGGGTTAAGGTTAGGGTTAGGGTTATGATGGAAGCCAACATTAAATTAATTAAGGTTAGGTTTAGGATCAGGATTAGGGTTATGGTTAGAGATATAATTAGGATTAGGGTTGGGTTAGCATTAGGATTAAGGTTAGGGTTAGGGTTAGAGATAGAGTTAAGATTAGGGTTAGGGTTAGGATAAAATTAGGATTAGGGTTAGAGTTTGAGTAAGGATTAAAAGTTTAGGGTTAGGAATAGGGTTAGTATAAGGGTTAAGATTAGAGATTGAATTAGGATTAGGGTTAGGTTTAGGGTTAGAGATAGGGTTGGGATTAGGGTTAGGGTTTGTGTTGGGATTAGGGTTAGGGTTTAAGTTTTTGTTATGATTGGGTTTAGGGTTAGGGTTTTGGTTAGAGATAGAGTGAAGATTAGGGTTAGGTTACAATTAGAGATATAATTAGGGTTAGGGTTAGGATTAGTTGGGGTTAGGTTAGAGATAGGGCCAGGATTACGGTTAGGGTTAGGGTTAGAGATAGAATTAGGATTAGGATTGAGGTTTGTGTGAGGGGAGCAATGTCTTTCAAAGTTAGGGCTATAGTTCAATTAGAGTTAGGGTTATGACACAATTAGGGTTAGGGTTCAAATAGATTTAAGATGGTTTAATTAGGGTTAGGGTTATGATGGATCCAACATTAAATTAGTTAGGGTTAGGGTTAGAATTGGAATTAGGGTTATGGTTAGAGATATAATTAGGATTAGGGTTTAGTTAGCAATAGGATTTGGGTTAGGGTTAGGGTTAGAGATAAGGTCAAGATTTGGGTTAGGGTTAGGGTTAGGGTTAGGGATAAAATTAGGATTAGGGTTAGGGTTTGAGTAAGGATTAGGGTTAAGGCTAGAGATAGGGTTAGGGTTAGGGTTAAGATTAGAGATAGAATTTGGATTAGGGTTAGGGTTAGGGTTAGGGTTAGAGATAGGGTTAGGATTAGGGTTATGGTTTTTGTTATCTAGATATAAATAAAATTAGGATTAGTGTTAGGGTTTGTGTTAGGATTAGGTTTAGGGTTAGAGATAGTGTAAGAATTAGGGTTAGGGTTATGGTTAAATATATCTAATTAGGATTAGGGTTACAATTAGGGTTAGAAATAGAATTCAGATTAGTGTTGTAGTTAGTGTTAGGACTAGGGTTAGGGTTAGGGTTAGAGATAGAATTAGGATTAGGTAACCCTTTTTATATATGCTAATCCAACCCTAACCCTACCACTCATCTTAAACATAATCCTAAACCTATCCCTATTCATAATGATAACACTAATGCTAATTGTAATCCTAACCCTAACCTTAATTGGGATGATAACCCTAACACAAAGATTTTACCTAATTCAACCCTAACCCTAACTCAAAGGTTTTTCCCTAATTGAATCATATTTTAACCTTTACCCTAACCCTAATTAAGTTTGAACCTCAACCCTAATAAAATTTTGAACCTAACCATGTTTGACCCCTAACCATAACTTATATTAAATTTTTATATTAAATATGCTAAAATATTATTATTTATCTAATAATATAATAAAATAATATTGTATAATTATATATTAATTCATGTTATGTTTTGCACCGCGACTACTACTAGCATATATATCTTAAATTTAAGATATATAAATTACACTGAGATATATCAAGGGGTTTAATTTTTCATCATTCAACTTTAATAATAATCCCAATCCTACCCATTTCCTCACCCTAACCATAATTCTTACCCTAACCCAAACATTAATGTAAACCCTAAACATAATCCTAACCATAGAATAAAATTCTAACCCTAACCATAAACCTAATGCTAACACTTACCTTAACACTAAACCCTAACTGTAACTATAACCCTAACCATAAGCCTAAGCCCTAACCCTAACCATAATCATAAACCTAAATGCTAAACCCTAATTCTAAATGGTTAACCCTAAGTATAATGCTAACCATGTCCATGATATAAAATTCAACCCTAATGCTAACCCTAACTGTGATATAAATCGTTAACCCTAAATTTTAACCCTAAGCATAACCATAATTATATTAATTTATTCAATGTATAACACTAAACCCTAATGCTAACTATAACCCTAATCATAAGTATAAACCCTAACCCTCACCATAATCTTAATCGTAAACCAAATCCTGACCCTAATGCTAATCTTAACCTTAATCCTAAACTTGACCCTAACCCTAACCCAAACCATAGCCCTAACCAAATATAAATCCTTACCCTACTCCTAATTATAATTCCAATCCAAACCTTAATAGTAATTCCAACCCTACCCTCACACTAGCGGAAGCCTTATTCCTAACCTGAAACCTGTTATAATTATAATCCAAACCCTAACCCTAACCATAATTCTACCCCTAACCCTAACATAATTCTCACACTAACTATGACCATAAACCCAACCTTAACAGTAAACCCTAACCCTAATGCTAACCCTAACCATGATATAAACCCTAATCCTAAATGCTAATTCTAATCATAACCCTAAATATATTAATTTATTCAATGTATTATGCACACCGCGACTACTACTAGCAAATATATAACCTATACATAAAATACGTCGAGATGTCTCAAGGAATTTAATTTTTTCATCATTCAACTTTAATAAAAATTAAAGTTAAAAAAATTCAACACCTTGATACATCTCGGCATATAATTTTATATATAGGTTATATATTTGCTAGTTAAAAATAAATAAATAAATCAAAATATCTATTGATGTGCATTGTTTAAAACAAATCCAAAATTTTGTTCAATGGCCTGTGTAAACAAAATAAAAGATGAATACTTTGAAATAAAATTGTTTATGGAGCAGCTGGCATCATTCTTTGATCTCTTTTTTTTTTCAATACCATCGTCCACCACAAAGCCTATTAGCATCTTTGTTCAAATCTGCTTCTTGATATAATCAAGTCACTGTGTCTTGAAATCTTCAGATTTAATTACTTTAGGGTGCCTCAAATTTGGATCTCAAAATGGTTTTAACCTCTAATAATTTGGAAAAAAATTGAACATCTCTTATGTACAAAGTGTAATAGAATTCATATCCACATCATTAACAACAACAATAGCCAAAAGACATTGAATCACATATAATGTAATATGATATGCCTAGGTTTCTCTACCACTGTGCATCTAAAATCCTACTCCCTGGGATGGTTTTAGAGAGGCAAGGATTTTTAGGTAATCAACAATACACTTTCAAGTATGTAGTTAAATGATACAAGATACCATCACTTGTGATGTCGTATGTTGGGTCCTAAAATTGTTGCTCAAACTTCTAGAGGGATCAATCCACTTTAAGGCCATGGGTATGTTAAATTCTTAAAGGTTGATAGACCATATAATTAACAAATAATGAGTGATGGTATTCTAATTATTTATATTTTATAAGTCTCTCCTTCACTTTGGCTCAACTAGACCCAAGTGGGTATTCCTAGAGGTAACCTTAAACAATATTTAATCACAACTAAACATATACAAACTGAAACAACTATAGTAGCATCTAATGCACCAAGTCCAATTTTTTTTCACTATATTGAGGATTTACTTATTGCATAAATAACCTCTATTAAGCTAACAAAAGAATATAGGATACAATTCTCCAAGGTGAAAAAATAATATGGCTCACTTTAGATGTTTTCCCTTGGATAATACTAAATCATAAAAGACATAATCTAACTTCCTACTCCTAAAATATTGGTTAAATATGATTTTACTATCAAGGTGCATGGAGATTCAAACACTTATAGGACTAGTGATTTTTATAAGGTTATAGAGTCACAACAAGTCATAAGACACAACACATAAAAATGACAAAAATATACATGATATTAATAACCAAACATACTTAATAATCCCTCTCCAAACTCTATAAATCTATATATAATGTAATAATGAAAATACCATTATATTAACATACGAAATGTGTTAAAATGTTGTGATATTTATAAAATTCTTATTCATTAACACCATCAAATGTGGTGAGAGAAAAGCATAAACTAAGAAGAATCTATTATACTTGTCACTTGGAAGTCTTCCTGAAGATCTAAAAATAGCCAAGGAGATTTTTGGTTATAAAAAGATACTACAAGATAGCTACCTATTTGTGATTTTTAAAATGATTTTCTCTAAGAGCAACTAGATGTGTAATATTTGGAATCCCAAAAGATGCTCAACATTTTAGTCATGTGGAAATGGAGAAATGACCAACCATTTAAATGTCAAATAAACTAACATTTATAGCATTTTATTTGGTTGTTGTATCCTTATTAAATTTTAAATAAGAATGGAATCACATTAATGTTGTGTGTGGAACCAATCAAAATTCCACAAAATCTACTCAAGTGGTAGCATAGAGATGGCACAAAGGCTACATGCATCTAAAATTCCAACCACCAGATTCATGGTGATATGGAATTCTTCATCATAAACCATTGATTTTGAATTTTAGATTCACACCCTTGGAATGAATAATATTTTCTAAATAAGAAAATCGATCTAGTGGTTGTAAGGTCAAATTGGACCATTAATGGCATCTTGGGAACTTCAGAGGAGTAGTTATTGGATAAGGTTTTGAAGTTTGTAGAATTCTTCTTGGGTATTCTTTTACATTACTACTAGTTGGATTTGTTTTGGAAGAGATTTTTCTTGAACAATAACATTTCTCTTCATAAGTTTCATGATAAGGCAATCTATTATTTTTTCATTCTTATCTCTCCATCTATTTCTATCTCTTTGTATTGTTTCTAGTTTCATGTGGAAATGGTATACATTATTAGTGTTTTATAGGCATATTTATCTTAGCTAAGTTGAGTGTATTTCGATCATATTGAGATGTTTTTGCACTCTCCACTTCTTGGATAATAACAATAAAGTTTTCTATCCATTTTTTATATCAACCTTTAAATTTTATATTGCAATTTTTACATTCCTACTCCATCTCCCATTGTTATTTTTATGTATATTAGGACAATAATAGACACATTTTTTACTAATCTCATATTATCGATCTCATTTTATTTTAAGTTTTGTTATTATTCCCAGACACATGTAGGGACAATACTACACACAACCTAACTTTACATCTATTTTCCATTTGATTTCATATGGAGTTCAAAAGACCAAATTTGGGATTTCACCATATTCACTAGTTCCAAAGTAGTTACCTCCATTTTATCTATTTCAACTATAGGCACCTTGATGATTACCTTACATTAAGGTTTTTTATTTCTTCTCTCCATAGTTGTATTCCATAATTTATTTGAACTTAGTATACATATCATTTATTTTTATTGTTGTTAATCTAAATTAGTTTTCCATAATGATGTGTTATTATTATTTTTCTATTTTTTACATGTGTAGGTTGTTCTTATTTTTTGCATTACCCATCCACTACATAGACAATATGTTTCTACACATAGGTGACCACAATAAAATTATACACTATTGTAGTTGCAGTACCATCTAGAAAACATATTTCCTTTTGTATTATAACCCCTACTATATTACTATTCCAAATTATAGTATTGACCAATCCATTCATCAATTTCTCTTTATGTAGTTATAACTTTCTTATTTCCTTGTTTTAAAAGAAAAACATTATATTTTCACCCAGGGAAGAATAAATATAGTTGATGTAGGAAAAATGTAGCATGATACCTGATCAAGTATACCACTGATATATTCATTTCAAATTAGATCCTACATTTTGATCTTATCTATGCAAGTAGTGTAGTTGGAACTTATTTATAAGGGAATCAACTAAAATATCATTTCATTTTAGTGAAATAGATGTACTTTGTAAATAAAATCCTTCTTATGGTGTGTTCACCTTTGTGTTGGTTTCATTGTATTTTTTAATACACAATTAAGATATTTCTTAATTCCTATTTGTTGTAGTTCTCATCTAAATCCTACTATAAATTCTTTTACAAATGTTAGCTCATTGTCAACTTATCTTTATGGAATGCCTGCTACTCTTTCCCCTTTTCCAATTACTACTTATGAGTTACCATTAATAAGGAAGGATGAATTTAAAAATGAGAAATATTTATACTCTACTAATCATACAAAAGATGATTGTACTGATAAAAAAAATCACTTACAAACTCACAATATTGCTAATGAAGAAAACCTAGCCTTAACCAATCCATGATTGATGCCTTGAGAACTCTTCCTAATAATAACCCTTAGGGTTTATAATTTTTTCAATTTGTGGGGTAAATTATTAAACACAATGCCCATTTTCCCAAGGAACCCTTGATCATTCAAGTGAGACCAATTCTCACCTATCCCATACATAAATTCTTATATCCATGACCACCCCTAAATTTCACATCTATAATTCCATAACCATTTCTAGATCAGTTATTCTCATCCTCATACATGAGCCTCTTTTGCTCACCACAATCATGGGATTCTTAATAACCTTATTCTACATAAAGCTATGTTCCACCTCCCCAAGCCCTTCCTTTCACTATTCAACTGGACCACATATTCCTACTCACCCTTTACCTTCACAACCCTTATTACTACTCCCACTACTACCATTGCTATCTCATCTCCTCATACAAATTGAGCCTACTGTTGACCAATATATGTAAAAAATGAGTTGTAGCAAACTTAAGGCCTAGGTTTTGAACCTAACTCTAGTACCATATGCAACAACCCATTAGATTGTACCAAATTTTGCACATATTCTTTCATCTATATAATTAGGAAATAATACTCAAATAATTCTTCTATCCATACGAAACAAACAATCTTATATCCATATGTGACATGTATTATTCTATTTATGCATGATAGGCATTCATTTATCCATATGAGACATGTATTCTTCTATCCATGAGGAATAGACATTCATCTATACATAAGAGACATGTATTCTTCTTTCCATATGGGATATGTATTCATCTATTCATATGGGACAAGTATTACTTATCTAGCTAGAGACTTTGACTCATCGGGAAAATATGTGTCATGAGTCTTCTTGATAAAATATTCTTCCTAATTAAAAAATATTAAGGTAATTGTCTACCAAGACTTTTAAGATTAAATTCACACCCTACTTCAAAATTTATTCTAAAGCCTCGAGGATGTGAAAAGTTCAACTAGGATTCTTCTGAGTATGCAATGATTCTTAAATTATCTTTTAATTTCTTTAAATAGGTCACCACAAGTTGGTTTATCCAATTTTAAGAAAATTATGAACAATACTCTTGAAAATTTGAGTATTGGGAACCTCCTTCATTTACCTAGACTATATATATATCCATATCCACTGGATCAAGGTGTAATATTTATTGTGCTATTTTCATCTAAGTTTTTCTATGAACTATAAAGAGTGGGTATGCAACCCATTTTAGGGTCTCATTCATATATAAATCCTCTTCAATTTCTACCCACTAAAGGAATAATTGGCTCACTAACTTATTTTCCATTTAGACAAAAAATAGTTAATTATTTATCTTAAACACATACATTTTATTTGAAATCCTCTGATGACGATTTACTAGATACTTAAAAATTGTTAGTTTATCTATCCAAGGAAGATTTATCATTTACTTGGATTTAAAATAATAAGGTTTCCTTATTACTCCTTGGTGATTTAAAGGGATTGAGCCTCATACATTGTTGTTATAGTTATTTTAAGCAATAAATACATTAGTTCAACCATGATTGACTGATTTATAAATGTGAACTAGATGCATCATTAATACCAAACACTATGAATGGTTTTGTTTTGTTTTGTTTAACTTGTTTGAAATGTTAAGATTTTAAAATTGGAATAAAAATACTTTAATAATATTAAATAGAATAATTATTGTTTTTTTTATCATCAAGATTCCAAGCGGGCAAGTGAGAGCATAGAGTAAAATAGAATAATTTCCCTATTTAAACAATATACTACTTATTTTTCACAACTTTAATTGAAACAAGATCTTTATCTCAAATTACTACCATTGATAAAAACTTGAAGCAAATACTATTCTTCAATACATCTTTTATTTTTAAATTTATGATATCAGTAAAAATATCATAAATATATAAGAAAATAAAAAATTTAACAAGTTCTTGTATCAATAAGAAGAATCAATTTTAAATGTTTTATATGTAGAATTTTTTATAAAAAACACTACTAAAGGGGGCAACTCCCTTTATATTGAAGTAAAATAAGCATTACAACACTTGATGCATTATGTGTATCATCCCTTCCCACAATACAAAATCTCTCTTAATCTGAGAGGCAGCCAAAAGATCTCCCCTGTTGCCAATGAAGCTCCCAAACCCACTCAGATCTCTCTTCTCTAAAACTTCTCTATAGAGTTCAAGGGCCTTCTTGGTCGCTCCTTTTTTTCCCTAAAACCATAGTGTCGAAAATCCCAGCAAGGGATCCAATGGAAGGCTTAACCGGGACTGACTGTACATCACAAATTTGACTAAGTCTACGTAGTCAGTGGCAACAAGATGGTGTACAAAGGTGGGTCCCTAGGTAAAGATTCCCATGATCTAGATTAAATTTTCCACAAAGTGGGCCAACACAGTGTCGTCATGGGCATGACCATTCGCCTAGCAAGAGCTGCTAACCACCTTTATAACAGCATCATGATCTTCCCCTTCTTTGGCCTTGAAGAGTCTGCAAATCTGGTTCTTCATCGATTCTTCCTCCTCCTACATATCTTCCTGTATCTCCTTCTCCTTCGCACAAGCACACTCCACACCAAATACCATGTTGTTTGCCATTGGAGAGCCCGGCTCATGAGGAGGTTTAAATCGAAAACAAAGTTGGAAGACATCAAGAAGCTAAGCTACCACGAGAATACCAATGGAGGCAAGATAGCTTATGCAAAATCTTGACGTGGTCCTGATAGGTAGTGTCGAATCAAAAAATCACTGCCATCTCTCGATTAGAGCTACCATTCCAGTTTGGATTTTCTAGATACTTATAATGGAATCCTTCCCAGAGTTGGCCACGTTGCCTTTGACAACTATTGAGACCTGACCTGAACCATACTAAAGGTTACATACTATACTTATGGTCCTGCTTCCCGAAATTCTAAAAATTGCCCCTATCTTATTGTACATACCCATCCATATTTGGCCAGGCCAATATCTTACTGGAAATTATTTCTCGCATAATACCATTGATAACTACATTGTCCAGGTGGTCAGAAATTTTGTTGACTTCTCGATAGACATGGTTTATGGTGAAAGATTCAAACCTTTCCAGCTTTTTCCAAATCTGATCAATCCAATCTTGAAGGTACCAAGTATTAATGTTCTTTGAATTAATGGAATTGATACATATTTGAGAATCCCATTCAATTTCAATAGCCACAATTCCTTTGGAGATGCATAAATTGAACCCAACATCTATGGCTGCAAACTCAACCTCATTGTTCATGACATCACAAAGCTTCTTGAAGAGACCACATACCAGGGCACCCTCATCATTTTTGATGATGCACGCTACTCTAGACTTTCTTGGGTTTTCATGTGAGGCCCCATCAAAATTTCAATCAACCACTAGGAGGGTACAGCCACCTAGCATTCTTCCTCTTATCTTAGGGGTGGAGTGTAGTATTACTATAGAATTTTGGTATTTTTAGGCCTTTCCAAACCTTCATTAGCCTATCATCCCAATTGGAGTACACCACCCACATGCATTGAGGGGAATGGGCATTTAGAAATTTTGTAGTAGCAACCTCAATGCTTCTAATTAGTTGTTTCATTCTTTTCTGTACACCTTGAAAGATTCACCTATTGTGTTCTTTCCAAATCTGCCACGTGAGATTTGAGGGTCTCTTCAAAATTATTTTTTCTTTAGATTTGACCAAGTTTTGAGGAAAGCATACAAATCAACCTATCTTGCACCATGCCAATCTAGCTTTTTGCATAGCCAGTCCTAACATTTTGAGGCCACCTCACAATCGAGAAGAAGATGGTCTACACTCTTAGCATTTGACGTACACATTGGACATTGATTTGGCATGGCTCTCTCTACCAAATGAAGTCTATTCCCTATGAGAATGTGCTTGTACATGGCGGTCCATGCAAAGGCCCCAGATTTGGGGAGGGTAACCTTGCTCCAACACAACTTCACTGGCCACTCCTTCAATTCACATGTCAAGTTGGTAACCCAGCTTCACAAAGTACTTACCAAATTTGGCCCCACACCAAATAATCCTTTCAGGTCTAGATGATAACAAAATATTCTTGCATTTTAACTCCTCAATCAACTTGGTTTTCATTTAGACGCTCACCCTTAGGTCTTCTATTTGGTTCTACCTCTAATCCACATCCCCATTGGAGTGCACTACAACCATATCAGCAACATATTGGTTTCCTAGTCTATCCAATAGATAGCGCCATTCTATAAATTTATCCATCTCTATTAGGGGTGGGTGGCCATTACATGAATTGTGCCAAAACAATGCCAATTTTCCATCACCAATATGCTAGGTAATATGGTTTGTTATCATCGGGTAATAGTCCCATATAAATTGCCATATATGAGAACCTGGTCGGGTATTTTCTATGGTAAAGATTCTGGCTAGGTCGTCATTGTCTAAGTATTTTCTTCTTAGTACTCGACACTAAAGGGAGTTTGATTTTGAGTACAATTTCTAGATTAGTTTGGTTCCATGCACCCTATTCTGAAGATCTATATTCTTAATCACAACCCTCCATTGATTTTGTCTTCTCTCACAACATCCTATTTTAGGAGTGGGAGATGATGAATGTCATTCGATCCATCCCATATAAAGTGTTTAATTATTCTATTCATGCTTAGCTCTATTGATTTTGTGAGCCTTAGGCACAACATTACATATATAGGAATGGCTACAAGGACCGCTTTTAACATAGTAATTTTTCTTGTAAGAGTAAGTCATTTCTGTTTCCAGTTGGTGGATTTCTTCTGGCATGTCTCCATAATGTATTGTCAGTGTTTCAATTTTTTAGCTCCTTAGAAAATTAGGACACCAAGATATTTGTATGGTAGCTCCCCAATGCTAAAACCCAAATTATTAGTGATTTTCCTTTGAATCTGCCTATTTGTGTTGAAGAAGAGAATTGTAGACTTGTCATTATTAATCTATTGCCCTAATTTGGCAATGTATAGATTCAAAATATACTTGATTTCTTTTGCTTTAGAGAGACTAGCCTCTCCAAATAGCATCGTGTCATCAGCAAATTGTTGATGTGTGAGTTGTTCCATATTTTCTATGACCTTGATTCCCCTCTATAAACCATTAAACTGACTTATTTTGATCAACCTACTCAATACATTTTCCATTATCATGAATAAAAATAGAGAGAGGGGGTCCCCCTGCCGAAGCTTGTGAGTGCATTCAAAGAAACCACAAGGGGTGTTGTTTATCAGTACCGAGTACCTCACAGTTGAAATGCATCTAAATATCCATTCCAACCAAACATTACTAAAACCAAAAGCCTCAAATATCTTCATCAAAAAGCACCAGCTCACTCTATCATATACTTTCTTGATGGCTAGTATGAGAAACATTTATTTTTGTCTGCTTGTTTGGATTGAGTGAATAACCTCGCTGGAAATGATTATGCCTTCCATAATCTCTCTTCTAGGTGTGAAACCCATCTTCTCTTGTGATATTATTACACCCATAACTATTTTCAACATGTTAGCCATTGACTTAGATATGACCTTATACAAAGTATTGCATAGCAATATCCGCCTAAAGTCTGTAAATGAGACAATGTCCTCTTTCTTCCTTATCAAGGAAATACATGCATTATTAATTTGTTTTAGCATTCCTCTCTTCTTCTATAATCCTCTACCACCTCCCATACCTCATCACCAATGAAATCCCAACACCTTTGATAAAAGAGTGTTGAAAACCCATTCGGGCTAGGGGACTTATCTGGGTAAAGTTCAAAAATTGCATCCTTCACCTCTTCCTTCGTGAATGGGGCCATCAATTGGGAGTTTGCCTCTTGTGAGATTAATCTTGGAATCACAACCAATATCTAACTCATTTCTACTCACTCCACCTCATCTGCTAGAGCCAATAGCTCCTTGAAATGATTCACACCTTCCTACTAAATTTCTTCTTCACATGATAGCTATACCCCGACGTGCTATTATTGATGCTTTCTATTCGATTATTTATCCGTCCCATTTTGGCTGTGTTGTGGGAAAAGGTTGTGTTTAAATCTCCTTTCATTTAGCCACAACTCTCTAGATTTTCACTTCTAAAAAATCTCTTCCCTAGCAAGAACCTCATTTATTGCTTCCATCAATCTCTTTTCTTCTTGAAATTTTGCATTTGACATACCTTGTGATAAGATATTTTGATTAAGCTCCTCCAATTCCTTCTCTAGGCGGAGATTTTCTTCAACTATATCTCCAAACATTATCCTATTCCATATTTTTAGCTTCTCTTTTATCATTCTTAGCTTTGAAATAAATTGGAAGCTTCTTGTACCATGCCCAAGTTTCACTGCACCCCACCATTCTTCAATTATGGGCAGAAGAGCTTCATTTTTGAGCCATATTTTTTCATACTTGAAATTGCATTAGGCCAAATTTTTTTTGACTGCAACACTAAGACAACCAGATGGTGATCCGAGCTAGAAAAGGGCAATTTCATTGCTTCCCATATAGAGTTTGAACCTAGCCAATTGGCGGATAAAAGAAACATATCCAAGCATTCAGTAATATTGGTGAATCCCAGTCTTCGATTGTTCCAAGTGAACCAACCACTTTTGGTATATACATCTATGAGTTCATTACTAGAGACAAAAGTTCTAATTTTTTTCATCACTATTGTTTCACTTATTGCCAAACTTTTTCCTTCAGTTCCAAGATGACAATAAAATCACCATCAAGGATGAAGTTTTGGTTTAGAAATTGCAACATTTTGGTCGAGAGTCCATCCCAAAATCTAGGTTTTTCCTCCATTCTAATTGGACCATAAACATTAAATAGAACAAAATGGAGATTAGAGCTGAATACTCATACCTTACACATAATCAAGTTTGAATTTGAGACACCTTTAATGATTGCTACCTTCATTGGATTCCATATTGTCATTAGCGTACCAAAGCTTCCTGTTGAAGTAGCCCACATGCCTTCCCAAATCTTACATTGAGATAGAAATCCTTCTGCATATTTTTTATTTAATTTTGTTTCTTGCAACGTAGAAATGTCAACTTTTAGGAGGTCTAGATGGCACTTGAACCAACGTCATTTGTTAGGGGCATTTAACCTCCTAACATTCCAAATGATTAGCTTCATTGCTCTTTGAGGGAGGAAATTCCTTCCTTAGATTGCAATAGGTACTCCTTGATACTTGGTAAACCTTGATCTCTTGTCTCCTCTTCCTGCTTCTTCCTCAGTGTCTTCCTTCCTACTTTCCTACTACTTCCCAAATTGAGGGTCTAATGAGTGGTTTGGCTTATATGCCTTGGCTCAACTATGTCAATTCCTTCTAGGTCTACTTCTTCCCCAATCTTCAAGCTTAGAGGGGAATCCATGACATATGTTGGCTCCTTTGGGCTTACCATTTACTCCATTGCCAAATATTTTTCACTGTCTTACTCTTCTCCTTGCTCCCTCAAACCTAGAATTGTACTTCCATCCACCCATGTTTGATCTACTAAGATGGTATTCTATAAGTTTCTCAACTCCTTTCATAACATCTGAACTTAGAGCAACCTCCTCTACTACAATTTCTCCATCCTCCACACTTGGATGCAGATCTCGAGGATCCATATTTTGAGGTGACTAACAACTAGCCTGATCATCCTTTCCTTCATTTGAACCCTTCATCCAATCTTGAGGGAAACACCTTTCCTTCCCATTTGCCGCTTTCTTCACAGTCGATGCAACATTATGGCCACCTTTTTCTTTTTTGTTTTCTTTAGTGGTAAAACCTTATGTATTCTTCACTCATTCCTCCCATTTCTGCCTTTGCTTCTTCAGCTCAAGAAGTTTTCCCTACGCCATCTGCTTTGTATATTGCATCCATTCTTCTATGATCCCCATCATTCTTCTTTCCCATACCGTACCATAATTTACCACTTGGTTGGATGACTGGAACCTCTAACACCTGCAGGCTTTCTCCGCTATCCAAGATGATCTTGGACAGGCTCTCTCAAAATGGTCTCTACTCCCACATTTCAGGCAAAAATATTTCCAATCCTCTATTTTGATTGGTTTCTCCCATAGGCCACCTAGGGTGATGAGGAGAATTGCTCTTGGCAGGGGCCTGATTGTAATTAAATTCATCCTCACAAAGAGATCTGAATCATCCTTACCCATATCCAGCCCTATCACAATCCCCAATTTGGAACCTATCAACCTTCAGCAATCCCCCGTCTAGTATTCCAATGGAAGGTTGTATAATCGAATCCAAAATTCATCATCGGATGGTGCCATCTTCCTAGGATTAATGTTTCGAGACCAAATTTCCATATATATCACTTTCTAACCTATCCGCCATATGATCTGTGATAAAACCTCATCCTGATCTCTACCACTTTCAAATTCTTCTACAAAGAAGTTTTTTTATAAGAAGAATAGTTTTGTTACAAATTTAACAATTTTCAGAAACCCACTCTCTTAACTCTTGTCTGGTTGGGTTTCCACCAATTACTTTCCCTATTAGTGTAGTTTTACTCAACATACCCACCTCCTTTTATCCTAACTCTGGAACATCAATTTCCATTGGATTCGTCAAGATTTTTGATATCCTCCAAGCTCCCATGTACTCCAATGACTTCTTTATTTTCTCCTACCTTATCTTCTACCTTGAATGATCTGGCGGAATTACATTTTTGTGACCACCAAAATGCTCTTCTTTGTTGGGTACCCTTCGGCCAAGTCATCTGCTACCAAGGGGGATTTGTATTGGAATCGATAATGAAGGGTGGTATCCTCTATTCCATATCATACCAAATCCTCCCATCCCTATCTCCACTTCTACTTTTCTTCTCATCGTCCTCCCTTTTCCCTTTATTTTGGGTGTCAAACCATATTTCACTAGAAGCCCTCTGTTGAATGAAATCCACTAGATATTTGCATTCTGCCTCTACTGTCCACATGCCTCCTCTTGCTACGCTCGCCATTTTTTTGTATTAATAATTTAAATATATGTAAAACTTATTTTGATTTAGTAACCTCGTCCACATTACTTCAAAATCATCAAGAATATAAAATCATTTTAATCCATCAATCATATTATACAAACATAAATATATTAAGTCATATAATCAATCTTCTAATATTACTAGTTTATATATTTTATTGTGTTGAGAGGTGTAACCCTACAATGATAGCAAGGTTACCTATAAGAGGTCAACAAAATTCGTGAAAGAAAAACAAAAAACAAAAAGCAACCACCAATTAGAAATTCTTATATATTTTCAAAATCAACTACCACATATATATCCTTATGGAAAACATTCTCATAATTTTTATATTTCTACTTTGATTGAATGAATCAATTTTAAAGTGACCAATTTTGCTCGAGTTATGCTTTTTTCCAACTATATATCGAACACTCACCCTATTCTCACATCTCACACATAATTTTGGCTCTCACCAATGACTCAAATTCTTCTCTCACCAATACAAGGAATTTAACATCTCAACATTTGAAAAGGTATTTAAGTATTTCAATTTGTAAATATTATATTAGATAGCTCGTAGATAGGGATTATTGATAGATCTCAACATTCTTGTTATTTTTTATTTCAAAAAGCTAAAGTATAGTTTCAAAATGCATTCTTCTAGATAAATTTGATGTGGATAAGATGTAATGATGTGGATTTAAAAAAAAATTTAACTATAGGCGATGCATTTTATAGGTAGGCATCAACCTTTTACAAATATTGTAAACTTGTGTAATGGGTTGCAACCCATTACACAAGCCACAAGCCTTTGCAACATATTTGGTCTATGCCCCATTGCATAGGTTGTAAGCTTGTGTAAAAGGGCCATAAGCCCTTAAATTATTTTTTTTACTTTTACTTTATATATATATTATATTTAATATTTGATAGAATTTAGATTTGTTTATATTTAATTAATTTTAGTAATATAAAATTTATTTAATATATAATTTCTATAAATTTGATAATTAAATTAAAATTAGT
Source organism: Sequoia sempervirens (assembly GCA_007258455.2). Taxonomy (NCBI): domain Eukaryota; kingdom Viridiplantae; phylum Streptophyta; class Pinopsida; order Cupressales; family Cupressaceae; genus Sequoia; species Sequoia sempervirens. The sequence continues at coordinate 5,598 of VDFB02338997.1, read as the reverse complement.
TTCTCAATTTTGAGTAATTATATAAATATCTATATTAAATACCAATTAAATTAGAAAATTATTAATATAATATTTTTATATGGAGAAAATAAAATCAAGTAAATTAAAAAAATAATATTATATAATGATTTTAACTTTTAAGACTAGAAGTGCATTATGTCAACAATAATATTGATTTGAAAAATTTATAATACTATGTATTTTTTAGTCTATTATTTCAAAATATCACTTCATGATCTCATATATTGATAATTTTTTATGTTTTCTCTTTTAGGTAATGGTTAATCCTTAACAAGCAATTAAATTGATTGATATATCAAATGATGATTCTATAGCAAAGCCCCTATTCACAATAAATTCTCTAGTACAATCAACTAGGTCAAATGTGTCTTTGGCCTGGCTTTAATAAAACTAAATTAGAAAATTTGTAAATTATCTTCCATCTCATTGTATCAAGATTTATGAAAGTGTTCAAACAAAAAGCTTCCATGCAAATCGAATCCAAAAATGTGAAGTAATTTCAATGGACCAAGCAGCCAAGAATTTTCATGCAACATGTGATGAACTTGTTGGATTTTGCATTTCCTAAGATAATTGTACTACCATGAATATTATGGAGGAGATAATAGTCTTCCTTAATAGAATATATATGCAAACAACAACTACTAACTATCATTTTTTATAGTAACATATAGCATTTCAACCTTAATACATTTTTTTATAGTTCTCAATTCTTTCATATATAAATTTATATGTTTTTAAATTAACAATTTATTAATAATTTTGTGTCTTGTTTATTGCAAAGTCTTAATTTCATGGTTCTAATTTATAAAGTTTAAATGATAATGTCTCTAGGATTTGGTAGTTTCATATTGCTTCATCCTTCATGCAATATTTCTACGTTCTTAAAACAAGAGGACATATTAAATTCAAGTATTTATCTTCCATTAATTTCCTATATTGACTTTACTATTTTAACAATAAAAAGTTATAATAATATTATTTTATTTTATAATATTTAAAAGATTAATTTTCCATGATTTACTAGATTTATATTTTCAATTCCTTCACATATAATTTTCTATATGTTTTAAAATTGATATTTTATAAATAAATGACACTTTATTATTTCAAATAAGTCATAGTTGGTTCACACAAGCAAGAATACTGCTACAATGGATGAGAGAGAACCAACTATAATTATTCCTTGCAGGAAACTAACCAAATATGACTTCAACTTAAATAGAGCTTTCCCTAAACCCTTATCGTAATCCTAACCATAACCCTACCCCAATCCTAACCCCAAACCAAACCCAAAACCTAATCCTACCCCTACCCCTACCCCTCACCCTAACCCTAAACCATAACCTTAACTCGAAACCTAATCCTTATCTAAACACGACCCCTAACCCTAAACCTAACCCAAATCGTAACCCTAACACCAACCCAAATACAAACCCTAACCCTTACCATAACCTTAACCCTAACCTAAATCCAAACATAAATCCTAACCCTAACCCTAATACTAAACCTAACCCAAACCCTAACCCTAACCCTAACACTAACACTAACCCTAACCCTAACCCTAATACTAAATTTAACCTAGCCCTAAATGCTAAACCTTAATCCCAACCCTAACCTAACACCATAAAGCTAACCCCAATCCAAACCAAAACCATAACTCTGCCGCTAACCCTAACCCTAAACCTGGCATATAACCCTAACCCTAACCAAAACACCAAGCCAAAGCCAAAGCCAAACCCTAATCCTAAGCATGACACTAACCCTTACCCTAACCCTAACCTTAACCCTATCCCTAACTCTAACCCTAACCCTTATGCTAACCCAAAACTAAACTCTAACGCTAACTATGACCCTAAATCTAACTCTATCCCTAACCCTAACTTTAACCCTAACCCTAGCACTAAACCCTAATCCATAATTGTAACACTAACCTAAACCTAGTTCCCTAAGCCTAACTCTCATTACCCTAATCCTTACCCTAAGCCTAACCCCAACTCCAACCCAAAAAAGAAGCCAAACCCTAACCCTAACCATAACCCTATCCCTCACCCTCACCCTAACCCCAACCTAAACTTGAACCAAAACCCAAGACCTAACCCTAACCCTAATCCTAACTCTAACCCCAACAATAACCATAACCAAAACCCAAACCCAACCCTAACACTAAACCTAACCCTAGCTCTAATATTAGCCTTAACCCTAATCGTAACCTTAACCCTAACATTAATGTTAACCCTAACCTAACCATAACTCTAAGGTTAACCTAATATTGAATCCAACCCTAACCCTAACCTAATGTTAACCCTAATGCCATCCCAAACTAAAATCCAAACCCTAACCCTAAACCTAACCATATAACTAACCTAAATTTTGTAACCTTAAACTATCAACCCTTATCTTAACCATGACCTAAACCTAACACTAACCCTAACCCTAAACCTAAATATCAAAATCATAATGCTAATCATAACCCTAAACCTTATTTTATAATCATAACTCTAATCCTTACCCCAAGTGTGTCCTTAACCCTACTCCAAGTATTATTGTAGAACACTAACCCTAGGAAAACATGAAACCTATCATAACCCTTTCCCTTTTTAAATTTAGTGAACACTAACCCTAATCATATTTTAACCCTAACCCTATCCATATACCTTATTTAACCCTAATCCTAACCCTATATAAATACTCAACCTAACTAACATTTAATCCTACCTCTAATTAAACCAGAACCCTATTCTTTTGACATAGATAGGTAGCATAGAATTTCGTTTTCATATTTCCATGTTTCAAATCTTTCTTCAACTTCATATGTGTAGAAATATATTATTACATACATAATATATAATTATTTTACATTTTTATCAAGTACAATAACTAAACTATTATATGCCACTTATATTTTGGCTATGGGTTGACTAAAAAATAACTTTGAATATAAGGGACAAAGAGAATAATACCAAAGAGAATATCAATGAGAATATTGAAGATATCAAAAGGAACAAATTGTTGGCCCCACAGTTGCCATTGTGCCAAAAGGTCAACCTGCTAATGCCCGATACAATTGCTAGAGTTAACAGATCCATGGGAGGTGATGAGAGCCATTCACATTCCATTTTATGCCATATTTAATCCATTTTCATATGACCAATGCTCATTTTCATATTCCATTTCCATACCATATCATACCCTTTTATCACCTTTATGTTGCATATGATTCAATATATAAGTGGTATTTAATATAGTTATGGGATGAAATATGAAGATTAATTATTGAATTATCTTTACTAATAAGCATTTTAGCTTCAAAAAATAAATACTGCAACATGTTAATTTAAGGAAAATGCATAACTTCTTGTCACCATGTTCACAAGAACCTTCTTCACAAAAGTATGGTTTATGCTTCCATTGTAGTTTTCTTCATCACATGCGTGACATCAGCCTCTATGGTGGCATCGATTACCTCTTTGGTGCTGAATGTGCATTGTTTCATCCAATGGTAGCCTTCCTTTAGCCATTTCTTTATAGCACATCCATCCCATTAAATGCATGTACTCACACATGTTTATCAAATTGGCTACCTACTTTCTACTATCACATCTGTCATGGTGATCTTTTTGCTAGATTTTCCACCTGCATTCTTTAGCTCCATGTGGATTCCTTTTCACATTCCAACACTTGGCTCTTTGCATGTCCCATCATCATCATTTCCATTCACGCAACCTAAACTTCAATGATATTTCATATTTATGACTTCACTATTTTGTGCCATCGACCAAAACTAAATAAGGAGGAAAGCCTTTTGAACTAAATGAGGATCGATGTGTTTTCCAAATTGTGAGAAGATCAAAGATTATACACTAACAATTCATAATTTATTTTCAATTATTAAAAAGTATTTTAGATCTGTGGCTAATGACTCGTATTGTTTGTTTCTTCTAGTTTGTTGGTTGCAGACCAAAACAAACTAAATATTTTCCTGTATTTAGTTATTATAAACAACACATATATAAGTAAGCATAGTTTAACTAGGAGGAAAAATTTTGTATCATTTTTTTATAATAGAAAACAACGTTTCTTTTGATCAAGGTAGTGTAGAAAGGTTCTCATCCTATCCATCATGCTAACCAGTCCAACAAGGGTCCACTCCTTGGGGAAGCTCAATGATATTTTCTTTTATGTATTTTATTTCCTCTTTTTTTGGTCTAGTTAATATAGCTTTTGTTTTAGTATAGCTTTCGATAAGATTTAAATTAAAATTATTTTAGTATTATTGTTCAACATTTTAATAGTCATGTGATTTGAATTTCACAATTTTTAAAGTTTAGTTTGATAAAAGCTTTTGTGATTTGAGTTTGGTTTGTAATATTTCATTGAAGATCGATTTATGTATTATTAATTTGGTGAGAAGGTTTGTTTTCCTTTTTTGTTAATAAACTACTAATATTGTTCCTATCACAGACTATTGAGTTGTTATCACAAAAATATAATAGGAGAATTAAATAAGATTTTCAGTTATGTAGTTCTTGTGATTTTTAGTTGCATTTCATCCTGTTATGCCTTGCATAACCACCCCATTTTTTAATTTTGGAACAAAGTGGGTCCCCTATTTTTTTTTTCTGTTTCCTTCATGTTTTTTTGGGTCTTAGGAGTTGTTCATTTTGCTCCTAAGTCCTTGTTTCTTTTGGTCTAGTGGAAGTAGAGTCGGAATGGAAACTAGATTTGGAACTTTTGTTTGGTTCCAAGTCCGCATTTTGATCCCTGCTTTGGTCCGCCTCCCTTCCTTCTTGTTCTTTCTGTGTCTCTGTGTAACCTTGGGTCTTTGTATCCCCTTTTTATCATTTTCCTTTGTGTTTAGTTTTGCCCAAGTGGAAGCGGAACCAAAGTTAAATGCTTTAACCTTTGTAAAATTTTATTCTGCCTCCATTTTTGAGAGAGTCTCATTGTTTTGTTTTGTTGCTTCCATTGTGTTTGGGGCTGTCACTTTGATCAACCTACTTCCCATTGCTTAGAAGGTCCTGTCTTTGTTCTGACTTTCTGGTTTGTATACAGACCAGAATCAGAGCCGAACTTGGAACTTTGTGAAATTTCTAGTTCTGGTTTTGGTCCCGATTTCGCCCCCATTCCTTTTTGTTGTTTGTCTTTGTCTCGGGATTGGAGCTGGGTTCAGAGTTGGATAAGAAACTTTTTAAGGAATTTCTTATTCTGTTCTGGATCCGAGTCCATGTCTGCCCTGTCTTTGGTGTTCATTGGAGTTAACTGTTGATTTGCATTGTTTGCTCTGCCTTTGACCTACCACATTTATTGTAGCCTCCTCACATGTACAAAATGATTTTAAAATATTAATTGTGTTTAACTAGCTCATTATCTTTGTTATCTAAGGCTTTTTAGTGAACCAGAGTCAAGAAAACTTCGAGAGGAATGATTTGATTATGCAGGCATGTTGGTGAGCGAATCTTTATCAAGTTTTAGTCTTTCCTTATGGGTGTTTTGATGTAAGGTTTCTTTTCTTTTCTTCTTTTCCCATTTTGCTTTGTTGTTTCATTCTTGTTTTCTTGCTCGTTGTGTTTTGGT
>VDFB02338996.1:0-45978 GCA_007258455.2 Sequoia sempervirens | reverse complement strand
ATTTTAATAAGTAATTTAGTACTAATTTATATGATAATTTGGTTCGAAAAACCAATTTGTAACTACCTAAAAATGATTTTACTTTTGCTACGGGTTGGAAATGAATAGACATGGGTTTTGTTTGGATTTCTCTTGTTGCATGGAATTGAAATAGTCACGTGAAAAATTGTTGCAAGTCATGCATAGTAGTGTGAAGGTGATTGCAGATTGTTGGTGGCGCACATAGCAGACTACGTAGTGAATTTGGGCAGTAAGAATCATGTGAATTTTTTGTTGCACGTTGTAGTTGTTTGTTGCAAGTAAATGTAATATGTTTTTTGTTGGAATTTTAATAAATAAATTAAACTCTTGTTTGTGGAAGTAGCCCAAGAAAGGGTGAACCACGTAAATTTGGTCTCACTTTGTTCTATGTTTTCATTCCTCTATTTGTCTATTCAAATATGCATTTAATTGGTGATTTAATCTCTCTTTCTTGCCTGTAATTCCTAACATGGAGCTTAAAGATTCTCTGGACATATTATTTGTGCCCATGTATAATTTCAAATGAAGGACCCAAATGATGCCATGTCGTTATTATGATAAATCTTGGCCTCTCTTCTCTTAAATTGTAATTTATGGGCCTTATTGTGGTTGGTCTTTGGTATGTATCAAGCTAGAGCCTCTTGGAAAATCTAAGGTTATTCTTTGGTAAATAACAATGTAACTAGATGTGAGAATCTATCTAAAAGATCAATAGTCTAATTATGAGTTTTATCATTGTATGCATTTACTTAAAAAATAATGTAAGACTATTAAAAATCTATTAATGGAAATTGTCTCAATTGTTTGATTAATAATTTTAGGGAGTTAGGAAGAGCTTCTAAACACACATTTGTTGTGTTTGCAATGTAATCTAATTAGTAATCAACCAAGTGTTGTTATAATTATTTTCAAAACATTATGTGGGATGATTGGTACATGCAGTGGATCACTAAGTTAGAGTTGTCATCTATGAATGGAAATACATTTATGGTTTTGAGATTTACAAGACAAAGTCAAGTGGTATCAAACCTCTATGAATCTAAGTGATGTAGACATCAATTTGGGTCAATTCATTTTTTTACTATGTTTCAGTGGACTAGGCATCAATCATGATTATTTTTAGTTGATCCAAACCTTGAAATTAAATGATAAATTATCTATAGAAACCTAAAATCATCCACACTCAATACTATTCTGTCATCACTTTAATTAAATAAAGCCAATTATTTAATTTCCCTTTCCAACTGTCCTTTAACCACTAAATAAATAAATACAAATTATTCATTTAATTAATAATTTATCCTTTATCCTTATTCCACTAGTCACCATTAATTAAATAATTTATTTAATTATGTTCAACCTTCATGTCTCTATCCTCTAAAAATTAAATAAATATAAAATTATCCATCATTTTTCACCTCAATGTAATTATTTAAATTTAATTAATTAATTAACCATTTAATCCTTACACATTTATACACATGATTAATCTAATTAATCACATGTCCCTAAAATCCTACAATAAAATCCTAGCCATCCATTTATTCTAGAAAATCTTCATCGTCCATGTTAGACATGTGTGAAAGGACTTGTTGATGGTGGTATTAGCAAAACCAATGCCAAGTAGAATGATAGAACACTCTAGACTTCTCTTGAAAAGTTGAGACATTAGCTCCAAGATTCATTTTTAGTCAATTTTTGACCATGTTGGAAATGATAAGTGGTCTAAGTGATTTATTTAAAGGGACATTTGCTAGTATTATCAAATTAGACAAATGTGCAATCAAACACTTTGAATATACTAAACAAAATATTAGATCTTGAAGCTCAAATAGATAAACTACTTGTCTAATCTACTCTACACTAACTTAATCTACTTCATATACATCTTATAATTGAACCAATCTAGATCTAAATCTCTTCTAAAGCTACCCAACAATTTAAAATTATTAAAATATGGTTGGGGTTTAGAAAAATAAAATGAACAATAAATTGAATAGACAATTATTAGTTCAACTCTATGTCTTAGCTCTAAACTCTGATAAGATCAAAGAAACCAATATTGCAATGACTAGTATTCACATAATCATCCACAATATTTGTTGAATGCACAAGAAAATTGAGAGGGGGGTGAATTAGTTGTACATTAAAACATCAAAACCCTTATTAACATTTGCATTAGTCCTTAAACCCTTAACAACCATTAAACTCTTATCATGCATTAGCAGAATTTACACATGAGAAACAATAATGCAAACACATCCAAACACATGAGAAAGTTAGATTTACATGGAAAACCCAAGAAAGGAAAAACCAAAGTGAGGATTATCTCATAATATAAAGTAATTGCAACACTGAATACAATAGGTTTACTGTCGAAGGGCCCACTGCCCAAAAGAAAAGAAGGGATCACTACCAAATTAGGAAGAAGAAGATAGAAGAATGTTACAATGATAAATCTCTCTTAGAGCAACAAAAAGATCCACCACTACTTCACTTGAACATTCACACTCTCTTTGTAGAATGTAGAAACATTCTGCTCGTTGCTTCTAGTAGTCTTAGGCATTAAAGCTCTTACAACATTTCACACTTTTGTACTTCACATATCAACACTTCACATTATACACTTCACACATTAAATCATCACCCATATATATCATCTTCAACCTTGAAAATAATTCACAAGGTCAACTATTCACCTCAAACATGCAAATTCAAATTAGGTTGGCACCAAAATATTCCCACGGTGGAAAGGAATGAAGGTGAACAACAACATACCTTAACTTAGACCCAAATACACTCATAAACACCATGCCACACTTCCACAAACATCGAAGCATATCCAAAATTAGTGTAAACACCAAGGTCAGTTAAACATGTGTTAACACCATTAAATAATTAAGTACATGCTTCCTTTGATCCAAAGATGACTCACATACCACACACAATACTTGAAAACCATCTGGAATATTCCATCAACAACTTGAAAACCAACAAATCCTTCACAACATCATACACTAGAAGAACATATTCATTCTACATAACCAACTAATCTTCCACACACTACAACACCTAAATCCAACCTTGAAAAGTACCAAAACAAAAACAACTCATACTAAGATAGATATGAGCAATATAAGTACACCCTCAGAACCGTAAGACTATAAACCAAACTATAGAGAAATGCGGAGAAAAATAATTTCTCCTAGACAACATTGCTTTCACAATTCATACATTGGTGAACACAACTTTCTCTACACAACAATCCAAAACCTAAAACTTTGGATATAACACCTTTGATCAACATATCTGTACCACATAAACAGATTTTCAACCATGAAGAAATGTGAAGCAAAACACTAAACACCACTCTGCTACACTGAACACTCTTCACCACACTATTTCCTCTTTTAAAAATAAAGACAAATAAGAGAATACTAGATCCTCATGCCTGTAATATGCTTATTCCAATTGACTGATTTGATGCACAACCTTCCAACAATAGCTTACTAGATTTACTTAATTCTCACAACAATACTTCACTAAGACTCCTCTCCCAAAACAACAGTACGCACTCACAAAGTAACTCTCAACTCTCACACAATATCTTTCAGCTCTCAGATTAATTGCAATCTAGAATAAGTTTGCAAAAAAGTGCATTTTAAATAAGAGAGCTTGCCTCTCTATTTATATAGAAAAATGAGACATTGCAGCCTAAAGAAGAGGCATGCCAGTCAAAACATTTTACCATGCAAGTTGACTCACACTACTTAGCTAAAAGGTGGCAACAATCAAAGAGTATACTCAACATATAATGCCACAGATCGACCTCTATGGTTGATAGCAACAAAAGACATTCAATCTGCACATGATCAAATAATGACAATCGACTTGCTACAAAATAGAATTCTATAGGAAATAGAGCTTTCTCAATTTGGCACCATGTATTCAGTCAACCTTCTTTTCCTTTGGCACAATTATCTACTTTGAAATAGTCTTCTAATTTCAGGCAACACTCACATAATGTCGACTTGGTCATGGTTTCATTGAGCAATAGAGATAATTTGATGAGTCGCTCCTCAATTTTAGCGTACATTTGGTGCTTTGATCAATTCATAGCTTGTTCACATTTCCTATTCTCATGTGTTTACAGTCTATTTTACAATTGATAAATAGTTCATCACTTTATATTAAAGCGTCCAATGTTTGAGTAATTCACTATTAGCAATTTAAAGATGTATTTCCATAGTATTGACTGTGGTTTATTTTCCATATATCGACCTTATTACTGTGTAATACTTAGCATGCAGTTTGACCTTTATTCAATGTCAATATAAGCTATATTTGGCCTTTAAATGCTTTGCATATATTATATACAAATCGACCTATGTTCATGTACATAAATCGGCCTTTAAGCATCACATAGATATATAAATATATATTTATATATGTACATATGCATATATATATATGTCAATAAATAACATTAACGTTATATCATATATATATATATATATCTCATGTCAATCAAGCGTGTATACATTCGATATTCAAATGAATATGAACAAGTTAACATTCACATCTAGTAATAATAATCATATAGACTTTGTGTGTGTGTGTGTGTATATATATATATATATTCCTCTATGTACATGTATATGTATGTGTACATGTATTGTTAAATTCGTATGGGCATGTGTTCATTTTCCAAACATACTTGTGTATCGATACATGTATACATATGTATATATGTATATATCTTATATATATATATATACACACACACACACACACACACACATCATATGATGGATGACTTACCAATTCTTGACTCAACCATTCTACTGTGATTGTGTGTGTAAGCTCAGTTAAGTTACATTACTAGTTACCTGACCAAGATCTTCTCTTGAGTGATACTTCCCCTCGCACCTGGAGGATTGAACATATACCTGCATCCAACTAACACATTCCCACAGTAGTCAGCTGTTCAATAAAATATGCATTACACAATATTTCACTATAGTTAGAATGTCCAATTCAATAACCATCCATTTCACATATATGCATTTCATCACATATCATTAAATGAAATAACATTCATTCATAATTCATTGATAACAAAGTGAAAGCACAATTTTATTCTCATTCAAAATTAAAATTACATTCACATTTACCCTACATAGTAATAGTAAATAGTAAATACACAATTGGGGTGTAACACATAACTCTTCCATATGGTCCTCACACATGTGTGAAGAATTTTAATCTTAACCATCCATTAAAGTCAAGTCAATGTCAACACATCAAATCTTGATCCTCCTCCCTAAGTGCACCAATCACAAGGTTCCACTTGGGGATACCTTATTAATTCAAATCTTTAAAGTATCCTGAACTACTAATCTCATGGTATTATCTCAACCTTTGATCATTTAAACAATATATAAGCCAATCTTCTCTGAAATCCATTTGCAGTCAACACACCTTAATACAAATTCTTCTTGTTGAATTGAAGAGAAACTATGTCATAAATCAAGAACACATCAAGAGGTGTTGAGAGATCTCTTGTAACATATATCGACTTGGGGAACACTCCCTCTTCAATCTCAAATAGAGGTATTTGAAGAGGAATTTGAGTCTTTTTTCTTCCCCTTGTTTCTTCTATTGTATACATCATCTACTTTATTCTAATAAATTAATTATGATCTTTATGTTTCACCAATATGCATACATCTAACACTATAAATCTATATTAAATAATTGGTGACCTTGAAAGTTAGCAATTAATTCTTAAGAGGATTATGCATACTATTCATATTTAGGTTATTAATAAAGCAAATGCTTGTGACCAGACACATATGTGGGAATATAAGTTTTTTGTGCATATAGTATTGCATCATAACATGTTATATGTATACCTTATTAATAGATTTGTGGCCTCAAAGTCTAGTAAACCATTTTGAATACATGGTGTTACAACCTATTAGGAATGTGTTTGTGCATAAGGGTTGGTTAAATTGTGTGGTCATCAATTCACATTGGTTTTATGAAGGTCTCTAGGAACACCCTCCTAAGCTTGGTGATGTACAAAGTGTAGAAGATTTATCTCACTCTTACCAAATTAGTTTTCTTATCCTTGGTTTAATAATAGGTTTTCCATTCTACTTAGATTGAATTGACCCCTAGATCTAGATGTTGTGTCATTCCTTAGGGTTAAGAGTTGTAATAGAAAAATCCCAACATGGATTTTATAATTTTTCTATTATCAACCTGATTTATAAAATCTATAATACCTCTTGGAGATCTTCCATGGATAATGAGGAAAGAGGTAAAACTCCAGTTAACATGTTAACTAAATTATTTTATGTGAATCCTACTTGGTCAAGGACCAACTCTGATTGATTATGCCTATCTCCAACTAAACTTTTGAGAATATTTCTACAAATTATCCTATTAGCTGGGTGATCCCATAATAGTGGTTTACAATTTTTGGCTAAACTGGACACTAAAATTATTATTTTTAACTAAATCTTCACATTTGGGCACCTATAGCGGCTAAACTGTGAGGAATTTGAAGATGGTGCAAACTAGAGTCTCATCAAATTTTGTATGTAGATTCTAAAAATATTTTTTTCAAAATTTTTGGAATCAAATTTCACTTCTTTTTCCATCTCCCACGAAAATTAATTTTTTTCAGAAAACAACATTTTTAAAAAGTGACGCACACCGTATAACGCATAACTTTTTTTCCATGAAGGATAAAATTCTAATTCTTTCAAATTTAGATTTGTAACTCTAATATCTAGTGCTTCCCACTGGTTAGATAGTTTTTATTGAATATTTTTTCCTTAATCAAGTTTCAAATTTGAGCAATTACAATTCAGACAGTGGACCATTATACGCGTACTTTTTGTATATGTCAAAATTTAATTTAATTTTTTTTGTTGGATCAAGGACTTCAATATCTGGTGCACTCATATTTTTTTCAATTTTTTTTGATAATCTTCTATTTTTCCACATGTGAAGAACAAATAAATTCATTTTCGATGAAAAACCTATGTTTAATAAAACTTAAAAACAAATACATAACAAAACCAAAACATATTAAAATTATATTCATTGGATAGCTTGTTCTGAGGAATACCATAATCATTTGAAATAAATTTTAAATGAATTCATTTGATCCCCCAAAAGCTAAATCAAAAGTGATTTTTTATCAGCATTTTGATAGGTGTAAAGGAGACGCATTTATAGGTATGGTTTAAAACTAGTGAGGTTCTATCCAAGGGGTTTTGATCTAAGGTGATTTGATCAAACCCTCTTCAATTGGAATCCTTAAAATGGAACTTTTTAAGGCTTAAATCATTATATTTTCTAAAAATATGTGATTTCAGCTCAAATTCGTTCCTCTCAGGAATTGTAAACCACTATTATGAAAACACCCAGCTACCTCTATTTGTCCATTAGTTTGGGGATGATGGGAAAATTTGAAATTTGATCTAGCACTCAGTATTTTTCATAACATCCTCAAAAAATGACTCATAAACATAGTTTATGTATTAGATGTAATAATTCTAGGAAAATCATGCAACTTTACCACATCTTGGAAAAATAATCAAGAAATATTTGATGTGTCATTGTTTTCCTTATATAATATGAAGTGAAACATTTTTATAAAAATTGCCAACTACTACAAATATGCTTTCATAAAAATACAATCTATAATAATATCTGCTCATGGTCCATTTGGAACAAGTAATGGATTATACAAACCCATGATCCTATTAGTGCTCTTTGCAAATTGAAATATTCATCTATCAATAAACTTCTCTATAAACTAGGCTTATAATATTTATCTTTTAACTATAAAATGGTTTTGTCCCTATCAAAGTGACCGCTAAGACCCCCTCCATACATTTCCCTTATGTTTTTCTCTCGCACAAAGCCTTGGGATATGTATATTTTTTTAATTTAAAAAAATCCTCCTTGAATAAGGAAACCCTTCCATAGCTTAGCATCTTGGAAAACCTCTAGATCTTACAAAAATCAAGATCATCATTATATAATTTTTTTAAACTTGTAATCAAAAGTAATTACTTAAATCTCCATAATCTTTTACAACAATACCCTTTGAGTTAGTGTATTAGATCTACTTTATTTGACTATTAAGAACTTTACTTCAAAATAAAAGAATAACTTTGTAGGTACTTGACACACCTCTTTTGTGTCTAGATGATTATTATAGAGAATAAAATATTTAGGAAATAATTAATACCTCCATTTCTTTAATATCTAAAATATGGCATAGAACTATTGGTCATAAACATAATATTTATATTATACCTTATTTAACTTCTTAGTAAAGAAAGATATTGAACTACTTTTTTTAATCAACACAACTCTAATGGTTTGTCTACTCACATCACAACCCGCTTGAAGAACTTTATCAAAATCAAGTTATGCCAATATAGTTTGTTTGGTCACCTTATTTTCAAAATATCAAAGATTTTCTCTACTTCTATTATCCATGTAATATACCATTTATCATATAAGAAGTCAGTGGTGCACAAATTTCACCAAAATATCATGATTTTTTTAATAAAGTATAGATAATCCATAAAAGCTTCTTACCTTTGTCACACCTTTTGATGTAGGCCACTCTCAAATTATACTTACCTTTACAAGATCCATTTTTGAAACCTTCTCAAATAAAAGACTTATTAATAGCCCTTGAATCAATGCACATTATCCATTCACTATTCTTCTTTGGTTTCAAAACTATTGGAACTATTCAAGGACTCAAACTTTACCTAGACAATTATCTCCTATTTAGTGAATCATGTACCTACTTTCAAAGTTTATAGTCATATTTGGATCCATTTTATGGGTTGCCTTATTGGGTATGATAGCTTCTAGGATCAAATCCATCTAACATGAGATTTTTCTCGTAGGGGACAACCCTATATGAAATCCCTTAAAAATATTTTTTGCATGAGCTTTCAATATACATGACTTCTATAGGTTATTCCCAAGGAAACACAACATAAAATGCACCTTGGTATTTTTAATTTCCTTCAAAAATTACTTATTAGATAGCAACACTACTCCATTTTTTATTTTTTCTTTCTTTCATAGATAGTAGTTCATACTTTTTTCCATTTGTAGACTATAATGTTATTCCTCCTCCCATCGTGTATCAAATTCTTTCATATTTTCAAGGCCTTGATAATGGAGAATGACATACATCCATTAGAATAACATCACAATATACCTCACCATAGTACTCAATAATATTAAAATTTATTCAATTGATCAACTATTTTGGTTGGTCCAATTGATTAACTCTTTTAGATTTAGATTGCTAACATAGTTGGGTAAATCTATCCTAATATTTCTTCCCATTTCAACAATACTCATAATTTTATCCTTTCTTTAGGACCTTCCCTTTTCTCTTATTCTTCTTCCTCTTCATTTTCTTTTGGATCACTCAATTCTACCTCCACTCTTCTTTATTAAGTAGTTTCTATGACTTCTATTTGAGCCTATAATCCTTTAATGACTTCAAATAACTTAAAGTGTTTAACATTTTGTAGGGCCTCTTCCATACCAAGTAAATATATCTCTTTCTTTATTTATATGAGCCATTCTTCAAGTAGTAGAGACCAAAGTTGGATAATAGGAGCTAGAAAATAATTCAATGATAAATTAACATAATGTTTACAAAGCCAATGAGATTTTTCCTCAACATAAGGTACTTTAAGTCCAAATTCAACCATACAAGAAGTGATAGTCAAACACAATGAACTCAAAGAAAAACATTTAACTAGAAAAAAAATTCTAGCAACCTTGGCTCACAACAATACTTCGACATTTTGGCTGATAAAAAAGACACTCTACTTCAAAACTTGGTTACTTAGACTTACACTTCTATTGCTCAATATGTAGCCAACCACTTTTCTACTAATCAATACACAACCAATCTAAAAGATCTTTTTTGTAGACATAGGAAGGCAATGCTTTAATTGTAGGTAGAAGAAATTGTCCCCAAATGTTATACGGTTAACTTTTTTAGAGGCTTTGTTTCCATAACTTGGAAACTTCTTGAATTCATGAGGATAAAATAAAAAATTGATTTTCTTTGTTAGTCATCTAATCAGAGGGTTATTGATATCAAACATCCAATAATTTTTTTTATTGCATTATCTATCTACTTAAATAATCTCAATTTGGAATTTACTATTCTGCATTAAATAGCTACAAATAAAATAGATAAGACAAAACATTAAAAATATATATATATTTTGTTTATTGGGGATTTCTTGTAGACCTTAGGGTGCTCTAGCATCATCTTCAAATTCTAAAATCATATAAAATACACATGACACTTTAGTAAAAAGCACTTTTTTACATAACATTCATACCTTAAAATTGTTGTTTATTTTGTGACAATCTTAGCTCTTATTTGCTCTATTCTTATTATTTCCTTTGCATATTTGTTTTAATTTGGATTAATATCATATAGACATACATTTAATTTTATTTATGTTAGCATTAATTATATTTTTATTTTTTAAGTGCTTTATTTTAAAAATAAATGTTTGTTCTAGATTATGTTTGTGAACATGGTCACACAATTACTGTCCACCCCTAGCTACTACTACAAATTATTCCTCTCAGTGTAATGAGTTAGCATTGAAGAGTTATGAATAAGTAATATGTTCAACGACACAAACTAATAAAAAATCTAACAATACATTGAGCATAATATTAATTAACAAATTTAATTGTTCAATCAAAAGAGTAAATAGTAAAAAGTACACACAATTAAATTACATCTATATTAAATTAATAATAATATCCATCTATTCACAACAAATGATAATGCACAACCATAATAGATGAAGATTGTATTCATTAAACATATTGATAGCTTGTATTTTTGTAACTAAAGAAGTGGCTACCTATCCATCAGGAGATTAGAATGATGAATTTGATGTTGAGTTATTAATTGCATAGGATGCAAGGATCATGTTAAACTTTACTCTATGGATAGAAGCACATCTTGCAAATCAAGCTCTATGATATATTCAAAATATAATTTACAAACCTAAAAGTGCCCCATAAGAACCACTAGTCAACATATATAATGGTTGAATTCAAGATAATTACTCTAGAATTCCATTTGAAGATGCATGATCTCCAAATGTGATTCCAATTACACCAATACAAAGGGGATGCTCACATCAACTATCCTTATGATTAGCTTGAACACTAACAATACAAACATTACAAGGATCAACTCTTTCCAAAGCAAAAATTGACATTGGATAAAGAGGAAGGGTGTGGTTAACACTTGTGATTATTTCATATGTTAAGTCTTTGGATGGACTAAAAATTTGCCATCATTTTCATATTACCACTATGAAAAAAGAAAAAAAGAAAACAACACTTGCAAAGGAAAGCTAAGGAAGATAGACTTAATTTCTTGAAACACCAATAATTTTATGTATATAGACATATAATTCTTTAATCAAACATATTATAGTTTTAAATAAATATGAAACATTTCATTAATTGTCTTTTAATATGTTGTATATTGCACATTTTTTTATAAATATGAAATGCTTGAATAATGTTGAAAAAATGTCATGTATATTATATATTTGAATGAATATGATATATGCTTTCTTATTTTACATAAAAACAAAAACCAAATAGATGCTCAATAAATATTTTAGATGATGCTACTAGCATATATACTTTAAGCACATCTATCTAAAAGATATCAAAGAAAATACCTATATTTAACTTATGACATAAGTTGAATAGATACCTCTATACATCTCATTATCTTTTAAATAAATATATCTAAAATACTACATTCATAATATTCCACCGAATAAATTCAAACTAAATAAAAAATAATACAAATACATTAATTCCATCATTATAATATTAAAAAATATAACAAAAGTAAAATGAAAGAATTTATATAACTTAAATTTTAAAAAACAGAGCTAACTTAGATGAAAAGAACGCTATTTAAAATATTATCATGTTTTTGGAATTGTAAATTTATTAAATACTTTTTGCATTCGCTCAAAACATGCTCGCTTTCGAGATCATAAACCGGAAAATATTAAACAAAAACAATAAAACACCGAAACAATTAAAAAGGTGCACGAGACGTAGAAATCTGTAATACTTATTGTAGTTTGCAAGTCAAAACATGCTCAGATATCTCTGCACGGTCACAGGCTGACCATTTCGGAACGAGCAACTCACAGTTTTCCCGACACTCGCCGCTTAATTTTGTTTTTACCTAGGGTTATACCTAATATACGATTTCCCATGAAAATATTGTCGAGGTAAACAGATGGCGGTGTTAAAGATTCGTGTGAGAGTGGTGGGAGACGTTACCTACTTACCGGTGGTGATCACGCATTTCCTTGCATGGCCTTCAAGGCGCAGTTAAAGCACAAGGCCCTCTTTAATTGCTGATTGGCCCACTCATGGTTATGCTCTTTTTAGCCATAATGTTTGTCGACAGTTTTCCCTGGCGGATTAAGCGCCACACGCCGGCGACCAAATATTGCAGGTGCCGTTAAAAATCTCATGCAAAGATTCAATCCCGATTTTTTGCGTCGGGTATAAATCGTGTTACCGGCGTTTGGCGACAAGATTATCTTGAACTGTGGGTTCTTGTATGGCTCAAAGATTCCCACTTTTTGTCTAGCTTGACCAAGGTTTGTTATGCACAAATGGGCTTGCCTCTGGCCGCCATGGCTGATTACTTATGTATTACAGAGGGAGAGTAGATTGTATTGGTGTTGTATTTGTGTTTAGGTGTTGTCAGCTAAAAGACCCAGGTCAAGTTTCCTTCAGATTAGATGTTCTTGAACGTTTTCAACATAGGAGAGTTTGACCTATAATTGCTCGTATTGACCTCCTTTCCTAGGAACTGTTGAAATCCTTTTCTCTTGTATCTGGTTTTGGAAGTTTAATTGTAGCGGTGTGATTGAGTGAGACTTTTTTGATTGTTGGTGACTTTGTTAGAGAGAGCTTGTCATCCAAAAAAGAGGAAAAAGAAGGAAAATTAGGCTTAGTAAGAAAGCAATGTTATCCTTGTGAAAGGTGCTCTGTGGTGCCATAGACGCATCTGTTCTGAGAATTGAACTTGTTATCCAAATCAATAGAAGATGAATGAAATCTTCATAAGGAAGTAGTATTAGTCTAAAGCTGGATTCTTCTTGGCGGTGGAGTGGCGTCTGACATAAGTAGTGCTTTAGACTGATCTAAACCTTGATTCCTCTTACCTGGTGAGATCCCTCTAATATCTTCTCTGGCTCTGTCGAGGAATTTCTGATCCAAATCAATGGAAGAAGAAACCTTGACAAGAAAGACACTCTCTTAAAGCTCTACTCCTGTTGGTGGTTGGCTGTACCATCTATCTTCCCAGATATCATTCCAGCTTGTAATTAAAATCATTTCTTTTTATAAGTTGAGAGAAGTGTCGAAGCTTCTTTCTGAAAAAGAGTGTGGTTTGCAGTGGCAGTGGAGTGTGTATTGGAGATCATCAGGGCCCTAACAATGGGGTCCTGCCTTTCGACGGAGGGGTCAGGGTGCTGTAAGAGAGGACCGAAAAAGGGAGCTTTTGTAACAGCTTCGGTAGCGGAAGCTCGGATCGATGAAGAGTTGGGTAAGATTCCCGGCAGGATGTGCACGAGTGGTTCCAGCAGTGTGGCTTGTATGTTTACTCAGCAGGGTAAGAAGGGCCTTAATCAGGATGCCATGATCGTTTGGGAGGTTCGTACTGTAGACCCTTTCATAACAAACACTATATAGATGGTCATGGTTACTTGTCGAATGTTTTATGTTTTTTCTTCTGTGGTTGGGATGTGATATGGGTAATATTAAGATTGAATCCTCCTCTGGAATATAAGTTAGGATGAGGTTATTGGGCTTATATACGGTTCATGTCGTTGAGGAGTGGGCCGGGGGGAAAGGGAGGCGAATTCCATATGCAATTTGGTTTACCTTGGAGGTTGTTGCGACGAACCATTATGGTGTTTGTTGTGGTGAGACTCCTGGTCGTTTACTGTTTGCATTGTTGGGATTCGTACTTTGATATCGCGATGAACCCTCACTTGATATGTAGGGTTTAGACAATTGGGCCATTACAGTTTGTATGACTCGGGTCGTTTCTACTGTAAATTGGTGCAATCTCTTGGTTGCTGGGATGAATCCAATAATTAATTTACCTGTATTGTGTGTTTGAAAGTCTTGCACCTCACCTGCTTAAAATCGAAAAACTCCTAAATGTTTCTTAACGTTAATTTTGTTTGCAGGATTTTGCTTCCAGAAAGGATACTGTATTCTGCGGAGTATTCGATGGGCACGGGCCGTTTGGTCATCTGGTTGCAAAGAGAGTGCGGGACTCACTGCCTTCGAAGCTGTGTTCGCAGTGGGAAGCGGCAGAAGGAAGGGCCGAGGAAGGCAATAACATCAATATCAATGGGTCCGTTGGAAGCATGAATTCTGACGAGACTGCCTCTTTAACCATGGACGAAGAATGGAAAGAAAGTGAGGACCTGGAAGGCCTTGAGAAGGCCCCGGAAATGTTTGGTGCTTGGAAAGAGTCATTCCTCAAGGCTTTCAAGGTTATGGATAAGGAGCTCAGGTTGCATCCCACCGTTGATTGCTTTTGCAGCGGAACCACGGCAGTAACTCTGGTTAAACAGGTAGGGATTCGCTAGATCTTGTGTTCAATTCTGGGACTTAGTAAAATGCAGAAAGGATCAATCGTGGACCTGGAAGATTTACAAACCCGGGTGGCTCTCTGGGTCTTAATGAAATTATACATTTAGATAGACTGTAACACGAGTATTCCTCAGAAATTCGATACAAAAATTGAAGCTCTGTTTTCTAAACTAATTCTATAAAGCCCATTTCAAAATCTGAATATCTTGATATCTTTTGCCAAATTCTCCAGGGTGAGGACCTGGTGATTGGCAATGTGGGGGACTCACGGGCTGTCCTTGGCACAAGAGATGATAATGATACATTAATGGCAGTGCAGTTGACCGTGGATTTGAAGCCCAATCTTCCAAGTAGGTCCTCAGATTCTGTCACTCCTCCCATGCATTAGCTTTTCTTTTCATACATTGCCCAACCTTATTAATCATTGCAATCTATGCCTCCTGGGAATGTAAAACAGTTTCTGGTAGATCAAATCTTTCAAAGATAAGTAAGGAGGCGTTGTTATAACTAAAATAAAACCTTTCTTTGTCTTTAATGGAATATTTATTTTGTTATTTCCTTCTCTAGAGAAGGGCCAGAGAAATAA
This sequence comes from Sequoia sempervirens, assembly GCA_007258455.2. Lineage (NCBI taxonomy): Eukaryota > Viridiplantae > Streptophyta > Pinopsida > Cupressales > Cupressaceae > Sequoia > Sequoia sempervirens. The sequence continues at coordinate 30,614 of VDFB02338996.1, read as the reverse complement.
CATGTTAGAAAAGCGTAAGACCACGTTGTTACAGTGAATATTTATTTTATTTTAGTTTGCTGTCTTTCCAGAGGAGTCCGAGAGAATTAAGCAATTCAAAGGACGAGTTTTTGCTTTGCAAGATGAACCTGATGTGCCAAGGGTTTGGCTGCCACATGATGACTCTCCTGGTCTGGCAATGGCGAGGGCATTTGGAGATTTCTGTTTGAAGGATTATGGCCTAATTTCAGTGCCTGAGGTCTCATATCGTCGTCTCACAGAAAGAGATGAGTTCATTGTGATGGCCACTGATGGGGTATGTATTATAATTAATTCCATGTTGAATTCATTGCACTCATGTTGTTATTATTTTGCCATCAACTGAAAGGAGAGATCCATGTATATATGCAATACATCTCCATCCCTCTAAAAATATACTAAAAACTGCACCCACAATTCTAAGAAAAAATATTATACAGCCTTAATTAAGCTCAAACCATACAGAACGTTACCAAACTATTTTTTTTTTTTGTGTTCTCAAAAAAAAAAATTTGTTATGATACAACTGATCTCTGGCATTTACGCTGATAAAATCAAGGATTAGTTTTAAGAACATTTATTTTAAGCTACAGAATAAATTTCGGATACTGCAGGTGTCTGATAAGTGGAGAAAATATTTAGGATATATATATTCAATTTTTCTGACAGTCAAATGCCTCTTTCCTGTGTATGACACAGGAAAAACAATACATTACAAATCCCCAAGAACTTAATAGTTAACACTGAAGCTCCTTGCTCTTTTTTAAAAGGGGACAAAAACAATCGAACGCAGTTGCAAAGTTGCAATTGCTGGAAAACGACAGCTAGTCAGGTGATAGCTGAAGGAACTGCCTCCTGCTGGAATCGCATCATTTGGGAACTGTAGCTTTAGTCAGGGAAAGTGGAAGAACATTTCATCTGACGGTTTATCTAACCTTAAAAAAAAAACAAGATTTCACATTACTTTCTCTTGGCAACTGCTTTCAAGTGTAGAATAAAATATTTTTATTACGAAGCTTTTTAAAATTAATTCAAATCTTCACCCCTGTTTTATCTCCCTTGCTTGTGCAATACATCACGATCACATTCTTCTCTTCCTCAAAATCTCCTTGCTTTAACAGAAAGCATAGACATTCTTTGATGTTGGCCTTTATTGTTGTGCAGATATGGGATGTGCTGTCCAACAAGGAAGTAGTGGAAATTGTGGCATCGGCTCCCACACGAACAACGGCGGCCAGATCTCTGGTAGAGTTTGCTGTTCGAGCATGGAGAGCTAAATATCCAACATCTAAAACAGATGATTGTGCAGCAGTGTGCCTTTATCTTCGTGACTCTCCTTCAGTTCCTGAGGTAAAAACAAAGAAAGATTCATTACAGGAGTTACCCCCCATGAAAGATAACATTGCAGTGGCAGTCACTGTTTCAGAAGATAAATGCCCTGAAGATCAAGAGGCTAGTAGCCCCACATTGGGCCGTCAAAATACTGTAAGAGCTGCTAATGTTGTGAAAGGTCACCCAGAAAATGCAGAAATAGTAGAATTATCTACAGAACTGAAGCATCCTGAGAGGTCTCAATCCCGGAGAAGCCTTGCAGATTGTCTTTCTGTGGCTGATGATGAAGAGTGGTCTGCACTTGAAGGTGTTACCAGGGTTAATTCTCTTTTGACTCTTCCAAGGTTTTTGACAGGAGATAGGACAGCAGGAGGTTTGAGAAAGCGGCATTGATTAATGAATGACCTTTGCTCAGTTTCAATTACTACAATCTGTTGTGTTTGTCTCAGGTTTTGACCTTCATTTGTTGGTCTTTTGTATCATTATTTCTTTTTAACAAAACCCTGAAATAAATTATGTAAGAACTGAATCTTAGATTTCTAAAACTTAGTTCCATGTGTTCATAGCTGAAACACTTTGATTTTGAATTGCCAGGGGATCAGGGATTGTAGCAGGTATTATCTAACTTTGTGATGTTGAGAGTGAAGATACGAGCTATAGAGGCTTTCAAACATAGAGCTTTTGTGCTAGTGTAATTAGAGATTCTTTCAATTCAATCACAGTGTCTTAGGCGTCCCATAGAAGCCATTTGCAATCAGGTGATAGGTAAATATCTAGGAGATAGTGTTTGAAATTATTATTCCCAATTTATACAGAAACTGGAAACAAGATTACACCACTCGGGTCTTTAGCATTTGGTGAACTCTTCGCTAAAGAGCATTCCAGGGGATATTGGTCAAAGGCCAAGAATGTAGGGTAATGAAATGTGTGTTTTTTGCTTTTGAGTATCCTGTTGAGATTTTCTCTTGAGGGCCAGACCATTTCAATGCTTTGAATATTATTGTTGTCTTTGCGTTGAGAATTTGAGATTAATGTTGTAGATACGATTGTTAAAAAACTGATTTACATTTTGAACAGTGACATGTCTATCTCCATCTAAGTCTCTGTTGGAGAAGTGGCCAGTCTACTTTTCAAAAAAATACGAAGGTTCTACGATATTCCAGTCAATCACTATATACTGACAAAGTTAGCCCGCACGACTACTGGCCACTGGCCCCTCTCCCCTAATTGGGATTTATTTGACGTTTAAGTTCACAAATTGACTAAGCCAATATAGTATACTCTGTGTACAGGGACTTACAGCCGATATTATTGTGTACTACAGACCAAGGGATGACAGCCCGCAGTTGTACAGCCACCGACAGTTGGTCAGCGGCCAGAAAAAACAGCCTTTAATATTAAGTGTTGAAATAAAAATTATTGTACAAGGAAAAATAATGACATTCAATTTTAATCGAAGATCACTCTTGGAAGAGCTGTACAACTGTTGCAAGCCACGGGAGATACATTGGCTTTGCCCAAAAACTAGGGATAAGAGATATACTGATTTAACATCAATATCAGGTAACGTACAACAATAATGATTTTGCTTTGACGCATTTCAAGTATTAATGACGAAACATTTCGTTACTATTTTTACCAAGAATCTTAAATGTACAAACTACCTTGCACTCTGGGCCAGCAGCAAATGGCTGTCCGTCCGTGCAGGGCATCCAAAGCCGTCGCTCAGATGGTCCGTGTGCGAACGGTTTGTTCCTTCCGGATTGAGACTTGTTTGGGAGAGACTGCATTTTTTAGACTAAAAGCTTTTACTATTACATTGCTTGTACGGTTCTGATCAGTATTGGGACGCTTAATATTAATAATTCGGTGGAGTTATTACAATTTACAGGCCCCAAAAAATAGCCACCATTTTTTTGAATCGACAGCAATGGGGCAATTTGAAATTCCATGCCTGCTTTCAACTCCAAGGTGGAGCTCTAAAATTTTATCATCTTTTAAGATGGAAGAGATAACGAGGAAACAACTCATGCTTCTCTTAATGCTAGTCTGACCAAAATGGTTGGAAGATGTGCAGAGAAAGATCATCTATGCGACTTCCCAACGTGCTGTTAAGATCTCGGAACAAGAATTTTGGTACGGATGTAGGTAACTCGTTCCGTCTATGTTCGAAAAAAACAAAGACTACAGGTGTCGTCATTTGTTATTTAGTTTTGTGCTTATTTTTAGTGGTATCGTCATTTGTTATTTAGTTTTGCTCTTTTTTTTAGTGGTATTATTATACTATATTGATAACTAGCAATTGCATCTTGGTGTGTAATGGGCAAGTCGAAGAGGTGTAGAATGTCAATTAGGTAAAATCTTTGGGCTATTTTTACATACATTTGTGTACTACATGAGATGAATTGGTGGAACATTTATAAAATGTTTTTTTTTTATAATTTAATTTAATTTAATTTTTTTTGTGAAAAAAAAGTCTTAATGGAGAAGTGATAGCTTTAAATCAACTATACATCTATTTATATAGATTGAAACACGAGTGAAACAAAATAATTAGGCTCCATTACCAATAGGTTCATGCTATGTTTGAAATAAGGAGAGACGAAGATAGGGTGATAGATAGGGATAAAAAGAGGAGAGAGAGAGAGAGATGGGCAAGGAGATAGATATAGAGAGGAAGATAGAGATAGACATGGAGATGGAGGTGGAGAGGGAGAGACAGAAAGGAGGGATGGAAGAGATAAATATATAGGGAGAGAATGAGAGTGGTAGAGATGGACAATAAAGATAGAGACATAAAGTGATATATAGAGAGGTAGATAGAGGGAGTGATATCGGGGTAGAGAGAGATGGAGAGATAACGAGTTAGAGATAGAGGGATAGATGGAAGAAGAAATATGGAGGGAAAGAGAGAAAAAAAGAGATAGATATAGAGGTCTAGAAAGAGGGAGAGAGGGGGACATGTCTAGAGATAGGGGAGAGGAAGATAGAGTGAGAAGGATACAAATAGATAGAGAGGTAGATAGAGGTAGAGGGAGAGATAATGAGAGAGATAGGTAGATAGAGAGGGAGATGGAGAGGGATATATATATGGTGAAATAAAGTGATAGAGATATAAAAAGATATACAGGGGGGTAACAGAGAGAGACAAACAAATAGAGTAGAGATACACAAATAGAGATGGAGAGAGAGAAATAGAGGGAGATAGAGATATATGTGAAGAGAAAGAGAGATGGAGATATATGGGAAGAGAAAGAGGGAGATAGATATATGGGTAGAGGTAGAGATAGAGAAGAGGGATCAAATAGGGAGATAAAGGTAGATAAAGATATGGATAGAAAGAGATAGAGAGGAGAAAGAGGGAGAGAGAGGGGAGAGAGAGGGAGATACAAATAAATAGAGGGATAGGAGTTTAAGCATATTGCCAGTAGAGAAATACAATCTACACTAGAAAGCAATTCCTTCATAGTTCAATTGTTATTTTCACAAATGGTTACCCACCTTGAACTAAACTTCTTCAAATAAATACCCTTGAAGAGATCTAGCTCCACAAAAAATTGAGCTACAATATAAACTATCTTCACCCCAAAACTATAGGAGAAGAGTAAGTAGTCTTGCCCAAACAAGTGAGACAAACAAGTCTCATTAAATAGATAAAAAAATAAAAAATACATTACAATTTCTCAAATGATAAAAATATAGAGAAGCTCCAACCATACTAAGAATTTTTGAATAGTTTTAAAGCTCTAGATTTATTTTAGGTACGAGAACCCAACATATGCTCCTTCTAAAAGTGATTAATATTTTCTTTGTATTCAAAGATGATTATATGCAAATAGTCAATCACATAAATATAAGTGTATTTAATCACACTAGACATGAAAAGTGAAGTTTTCAAGACACTGAAATGATAAATGAAAATATATAGCAAATGTATCGAAACCTAATTTGACACATAACTATTTCGTGTTTAATAAATAAATGCTATAAACCATTATCTTGAAAGACAACCAAATAAAAAATATTATGAATATACAAATATCACCCTTGAATAGTTTGTAGGATATCTATAATTATTTACAAATTTAACTTTAACTAAAATAAATATAATAAATAATATAATATAATATATAATAATAATAGTATGATTTATATATAATATTATATAATAATAAATATAATAATAAATATGATTTATTTTATTATATATTATTTTAAGGGGTAAACGCTTTTGACCTAGAGCTATGAACCGGTGAGGTCACAAAGAGGGCACCTCATCCCTAATTTAAACATTCAACAATAACACCCCAATGGGGTTTGAGCCTTGATGGCAAGAACAACACCACAACTTAACCATCATACTATGCCACTATTGGCTTAATTTGTATTATATAAGATATAAATTATATATTGTATTATATTTGCATATTAATTTAATTTGTATTGTATAAAATATATTCATTATTAATTATAATAAATTGAGATTTGTATTTAATAATTTTTAGTATAGAATATTGTAAGCAATAATAATATAATGTATAAATATAATCATAAGCATGATTTAATCATGTGATAAGATATAGTTTATTAATTATAATAATTTCAAATTTATATTTAACAATTATAATTATAGAATATAATAATAATATAATGTATTTATATAATAAGTATGATTATATAATATATGATTTAATGTCTCGTATATAATATATATTGTATATAAATTATTAGATATTATATTATGTTTATATTGAATTATTTCTAATTTAAAATATAATATGTAATAATATTATTTCAAAAATAATTTGAAATAAGAATTCTTTATAAAAGTAAAAGGTTTTAATAAATTTGGCAATCTGCCACGTCTTTACAATTAGCTATATCATTGTGCAGAGGGGTGATAATCTCTAAAGTCGATTCAAAGAGTTCCTAAATGGTGAAACTAAGCCAATCTAAACTAAACTAAGATCTTCAGTATCACTACTTAAAACCAAAGAAAATGAGAATGAAAATCATATAATCAAATTTGCATATCTCTAAAAGAGGGAGTGAATGAATTATCTTCACACTTGTACCCATCACCACAAAAGCACGCAAAAAATTGTTTCTAGAGACTAAAAATACTAATGCTTAAGTGACACCGCATGTTTTAGAAAACACTTAACATCTTCTAGCACCATTTATTATGGGCAGTTTTTACTTTTGCTCTCTTTTTAAAAAAAATCTTAATGTCTCTGATAGATGACAGATGTAAATATGTCTAAAAAAATGGACACGCAGTTGTATAATAATAAAAAAAGGCTTTCATTATTAAGAAAACATTCTTTTAGCCTGTACGTTGCTAGGTTGTTCTAGATGCTTTGATGGATGTCCATACCCTGTTCCAATGCTCCTATTTTGGCACAGGCAGGGAGAATGTTGGCAAAAGTTATGGATTCTGGCTTTACACATGCCAATTGCATTTGCTTGAAAGTTTCTAAAGCTTTTTAAAAAAATCCATTTTGTGCATAACCTACAATTACTGCATTCAATGAGATAACCTCTCTTCTAGGCATTCTATCAGACAGTTCATGTGCCTTTTCTATGCTTCCACATTTTTCATACATGTCTACCAGAGCATTTCCAACTATAATATCTAAAAAAATCCATCCTTCCATGATGTTTTGATGGATGTCCATACCCTGTTCTAGAGACCCCATTAAATGCACATCCTTGTAACACAATTGGCATACATGATGAACACACCAAATGTTCGTGCATGATAACATATTTGACATTCATGCATGAAACACTTATGAAACCCCATTTAATATGGCTTAATTTATGATTTAAGTGACAAATATATAACAAACACTTAATTGCAGAAATACAAAATATTGCGACAAAAATTGCAAAGATACAAAATATGTAGCATATTCCATGTATTAATCCTCTAATTTTTCATTGATAGAGAGATTGGTGGGGTTGCTGAGCAGCATATTGTAAGAAATGTATAATACCATTCTTTTGCCTCAGGAGCTCAATAGTGCCTAGTTGAGATCATCGATGTGTGATCTTGATCTTCAAAAATAGTGCTTCCAAAATCAATCAACTTCATTGCACTTGACTTTGGTAGCCTCATTAAGTTGTCCTTTGTTGATCTCTTTGTGCCTTTCTAAAATAAAAGATAATCAAAATCTATTTCTTCGTCAAAATAGGATTAAGTATAAAATTATATAGTCCATAACAGAAGAAAAGAGTATGCCATCATTTGGAAACAAATGCAGCTTTAGTTACTCCAATACAACCAAATGAACCACTTCATATGAAACTTAACAAAGATGTTAATAAATCACCCATTTCTCAATTGTGCAATGGGTACACCAAATAATTGTAAAAGTGGCACTTGACTTTTTATCAAACTTTATGGACTTTTTCTCTTTGTGCGATTATCCAACACCATGTGGAAACTATTGTTTATGCACAGGTAGGCAATTCAACTGTCCAAGAGAAGGCAATGGTTCATATTAGATTGATGCCACAAAGCCCAATTTAGGCGATCTTCTTTTGTCTGCTTGGATACATCCATAAGCAGTAACCGTTTCCTATTTTACTTATGGTTGCAATAATTCTTCCATTCTGTAGTTGGTCTCATGAGATTACTGTCAAAATCTTTGCCTTACAAATTGCTCTTGCAAAGTTGAGTTTTTCAGGTATGGTGTCGATTTTTCTAAGGGATATTGTTACCTAGAATCCAATGTCTACTCTTTGAAAATGAATAATCAAAGTGATGAGTTTTACAATTCCACTGCTTATATTAAAGGAAGAAGATGAGGATGATTGTGTAGATTGGCCTGCAGGCTTATCTCTGCGTTACTCATTCCAAGAATTAGAGGATTCAGTTCAGTTTATGAAGGTGTTTTGTCTGACAGCTCAAAGATACCTGTGAAGCGCCTTGACAGAGCAGGACAAGGGAAAAAGGAATTCCAGGCACAAGTGTAAACTCTAGGGAAAATTGATCATCTTAATTTGGTAAGACTGAAGGGATTTTGTGCAAAAAAGGGCTGCCATCAGATGCTTGTGTATGAGCATTTTCTGAATCACCGACAACTACTTTGACATAACCTGAAGCCGCAAGCTCTTGACAGATAAGAATGGAACATATTGTTTAAAACCAACAGTAAGGGTCTCTTCGCTTGAAAGCCTTCTTTCTACATGTCACGAAGAACAATAGATTGAATGAATCCACCATTGCTAGACACCATGTAGTAGAATCGATCGCCTCAATCTGGACACCCACTTGCATATATTATTAAAGGCATGTCAGGGAATTTGAATAGATCTGCAACTTCATCGTACAATATTTATTAATGCCATACCAGTTTCGTAGTAAACATGAGCTGCTAGTGCAAGCATAGAATGCAAGTTGCGTATGATACAACCACACTACCATAAACGAGATAAAAGACCAGCGATGACTAGAAACTCTCCAGATTAAAAAAGCGACGGAAAAAATTAATGGCCACGGTCATTTTGATCATCTCCTTGAAGGTAATGGACCATCGATTGCACAATTTAGGTTGGGCAACTTCACATTGGATAAGCCTTTGGCGTAAATTAGTTTATAATTTGGTTTTTATTTATTTATTGTTTTGGAAAATAATTATATTAATTAAATAAAATTTATTAAAAAATTCAGTCATTAAAGTTTAAAGAGTAAAAATTTAAGGAGGATTTTCGATTTTTACAAATCTTTTATTTTCAAGATAAAAAATCAGTCAAGAAAACAATAAAACATAACAAATTAAGACTAGCACTTGCACCTCAAGGTGGTTCAAGGATTACGCTGATAGAAAATTATGTATGCCAATATGTTAGAGAGTATGTGTTTGTGCCTAGGTGGGTATGGATGCAATGCGCTAAGTTCTAGTTGCATGTGGTTGGATTAAATAATGAATAATAAGTACTAACTTATGGAATGAAATAAACTTCCTCAAATCTAGATTTTTTTCACTTAGACAAATCTATATTTTTTCCTTAAAGAAATTAGGTATTATTTGATTTTGAAATAATTGCATGCAAATTTAAAACATAAAACAATGCAAATAAGAAAGGAAAGTTGCCATCAAATTGACAAAAAACATTCCAAATGGAAATATAATGTCCCCATCCAATTGAAAAATCAATATTTATTTAGCTTTTACATAATAAGTGAGATTTTGGAGGCTTTCACTTGATATTTTGGAGGTGTTTACCATTAAATGACAACTAATTTACCATTTAACGACGGTTAAAACTTGTTTTCTAAAGACTGGATAGTTGTTTGCAGGTGTGAGACTTGTTTCAGGCTCAAATCTCACACTATATGTAGCTTATCAGCTAATAAAACAAATTAGCTAGAACAAACCAAAATAATTATGGAGTTATAGAAATTGCGAGTAGATTAGATGTCCCTATCCTTTGCTCAAACTAATTTTAGAAAAATTTGAACACCTTGAATAATTATGCAATTTCTACATGAGAATAATTATGTCTGATTTGTTAAATATATATTTTTTTACTAATTTTGAAAGTGGAACATCACTTGAAAAATGAAAAGTTGAATTTGCTCCCCTCTAATTCATTTAAAAACTAATTGAAAGTTAATTTTTTTGAATGTGTGTAGAATAGAGTTTAGAATGTAAAAATGTGATTTGCTTCAAATTTAGACAAGTGGATAATAAATAGCACTAAGAATACTATGCAAAGGGTTTTGGTAGAAAAAGAAAACACTAGCAAAAAAAATTGAAGATTAAAACTTTTATTGTATTGAAAAAGTAAAAAAAATTATATGGGTAGAAAGGTAAGAGAGTTTGACGCTATTGCGGTATTTTTGTAGATCAACTTCAAAAGGTATGCAAACTTGATGAAGACAAGCTTACCAATCTTTTTTTATTAATATTTTATAGAAAACATGTCTTGGGGCATTTACATGCAAGTCCAACCTTTTGGATTGGATGCCCAAGGAAAATCCAACCTTAAGGGTTGTTAATGGTTAGAAAGGTAAGAGAGCTTGATGCTATTGTTGTATTTTTGTAGATCAACCTTAAAATATGTGCAAACTTAATGGAGAGTGCGATTGAAATTTAGTCAGTTTTAAATATGTTTTATAGAAAACACATCTTCGGGCATGGACATGCAAGTCCAACCCTTTGGATTGAATATACAAAGCAAATCCAACCATAAGGGATGCTAATAATCAAGGTAGTATGTATTGTGAGTGCATTTCTATGCAAGAAAAAAACTAAAAATTATCAAAAAGCATGTGTATCCTATGATTTTGGACCCATGTGCTTTGTTTTACCTTGCATATTGTGCATTCTCCAACATACAAACACACTTTTTCATGATTTTGAAAATTGCAATCTTTGCTTCGCAAATTGATCACATTTTCTTCTTTTACCGACATAGAATATTGGAATTACACATGTTTTTAAATTGAATTTGATAGTATCAGTTATTACTTTCACGTTTTGAAGATTTTGAATGATTATATTTATGTTTTGCATTTAAATTTGATAATTGTCAATCATTGTTTTCATATTTTTGATCAATTTTATTAGATTGATATAGAATTCAACTTACACCAAAGAAATTGACCAAAATCTCAATTATTGGAGAGGTGTGAAGCCGAAAATTAATGAGACAACTTCATGCAATTAAGAAATTACTCTTTGAAGAGTTGTAGAACTATTATAAGCCATGAAAGAAACTTTGGATTCACAAAGGAGCTAGGAATAAGAGATTTTGTGATTTAACACCAATATTAGGTAACATACAGGCGGGTGCAAAAAGATGGGGGGGCAAATTATGGCCAAAATTTAAAAAAAAAATTGATAGGCTATAACGTGAGCACATATTACCACATTCATGTTATAAGTTATTGAAACAAAAAAAGAGGAAATCAAATCCATTTGCGTTTTGACTATTTTTCTTGTTGCCCGTGGCCAAAAGCCCTTCACTTGTGCGCTCATGTTTTGGGAGGAGACAATCTTCCATTTTTTTCATCAATTTATTGCTTTTTCGTCGCCAAGATGCTGCCACATCGACGAGGAGGTCGAATAGGTAAGGATTTTTTTTTTTTGTTGTGAATTTTTTAGTTTTAGGTTATTTTTGATATTCATTTGTTGAATTTGTAGGAAATGTTAATGATCCTGGAAACCCTCTTCAAAACCCTCCTGAAAATTTGCACCACCAGAGCAACAACATGAACAAAATCCTCAAGTTTAACAACCACAACAACAATCTCCTCCCCCAATCCCTCAACATCCTCCTAACACTCAGCAAAATTTAATGGGGGTAATTGAAAACAATAAAAAATAAATTGAGGAGTTAATCACGAGGTTGAATAATCCAACATGTTCAACCATAGAGAGAAGAACACTTGCAAATTCACTTAATGAATTGTTAAAACATGTAGATGCAATCAACAAACAATTAAGTGGTTGGCAAGATAGGAGGCAGGCGGCTAGGAATTTTTACAGAGATAAATTATCATATAAAGATGTAAAAGATGAAAAAATTACAAAATTAGATTTGTGCTCATTATTCACCAATCCACACACAAATCAAAATATTGACCTCAATGTGAAGAGGTTTCCTATCCATTGGTGCCACCACCAAGGGATTAGGAACCATTTTTGGGATAGGTGGTACATGGTTTTTGATTACCCACCATGCAACAATTGTGAAATCCCACAATACTTCCTGAGGAAACTATACTGTGAGTTCATCCTGAACAAAATCCTAAATTATTTTGATATGAGGGACTTCCAGGGGAGAGGTGGGTCAGCTCAAGATAGACCTAGTGCACGGCAGGATCCTAGGCGACAAGCGAGATGAGCTCTTGCTAGGCTGGATCATAAGCACATTGTTATCCCTTCCATTGCGAAATAGAGCATGCTGAGGTAGACACTTTGCAAGCTATCACCTCTTTAACCCAGAGTGTCATCCAGCATGCCAGTCCTATACTACAATGCCATCTAGCGGAGTCTTTGAGTGGTAGGCTTCCACCCCATTCGTGTCAAACTTGCAAGGTGACTTGTTCATATGACCCCACTGACACTCAAGAGGGTGCTATGCAGGATACGTCCTCAACTATGGAGATGGCGAGGGCAACTAACATTTTGAATGAGACTTATGACATTGATACTCAGGTAAATGTTAGCATGTTCATTGTATTTAATTTATTAAATTTTAATTTTGAAATGCAAGATTAACTAATTTAGTTTTATGATTTTAATAAAATTTTAGGGTCACAATGTTGATACTAGATACATTAGCCCTACACTTGCTTATTACTCCACTGCATCTACCATTGAGGTATGTAACTAGTAAACAATTATAAATTTATTACATGTTAATAACATTGTTATATGAATGGTATTATGCTTATATCTTTATCTCCTCCAATAAGCAATCAATCTCCCAAGTAGGATATCACATAGACATCCCCTTTTGACATCAATGACAATAATATGCTAACAAAAAATGCTATTTTCCTAGTGAAAAACCTAATATTTCATGTCAAGACCAAGCATACTGATGTAAAATATCATTATTCTAAGAGATGTGGTCGGGGTGGCATGGTGAAACTTGTTAAGGTAGAGAGTTCAATTAATGTTGCAGATTCATTAACTAAGCTTGTGAGCATAGAGAAGTTCGATTGGAGTTCATAGTCTATGGGCCTTTGGGCCCCTAGTGATTGATTTCATGATGGTATGGTTCCCATGACTCTGGGCCCCTAGCGATTAATTTTCCTATGGTTTATTCAATTATTATTTAACATTTTTTCATAATTATTTTATATAATCTATAACGCATATTGATGTAGGAGCATCCGAGTAGATTGGTGATCCACATCATCCGAAATGTTTCAGTTTGAATTCATTGTTTTGATTTTGGCTTTCATTTTTAGATTGATAGTTCAATTTCGGTTTTGTGATCATGGAGACAAATATGAGTGACAATTTTATTATTTCTATTTGACAAAATGTCTTATTTCAATTTAAATCTCTAGTTTGATTATTTGATGTAGCTTGAGGATTAATGTGTATATCTTTGATAATGTAAATGAATGCTTAAAAATTTAAAATGACCAACGCCAAGAATTGATCATAGAAGAAAGTGGGGTTGGCGTTGAGAAATAAAGAGTTATAGACTGTGAGGGAGAATACAAAGGGGCGGTGCTCGTAGAGGAGATTGAAGATTTAAAATAAATATTCACTGATGGAAAATTCACCGCCAACAATTTACCGGGTGAAAATTCACCACCATGACAAATTCGCCTCAAGGAAAATTCACCACTAGCAATTCACCACCACTGTAAATTAATTGCAAACTTTTCTAGAACCGAGAGGTCGCAGATAGAGAAGTTGTAGGGGGCAGAAGAGGAAAAAACCTCATATGAAACAGAGGAGGCTGGGCATATGAGGGGAAACTGAACAGAAAATGATAACAATAAAAATTTGCATTGAAAACTTTGTAGGGGGAATTTGGAGAGGGAACACATCCTTTTGAAGAGAGAGAGGTGCCTGGTAAAAAGAATAGAAATTTAACATGAATAAAAATTGTAAATGAAAGAGAGGGGAGCGACATAGAAGGAAAAAGAATAGAGCAACGTGGATGAGGGAGAAAGGGGGGTCGCCCTGTATGGAATTTGAAAAAAAAACCAAATTTAAAGTGAGATGCCACATGAATAAAACCAAGTGTAGATTTAATTAAAAAAAAGGAGAGTGCGCTGCATGATGAGGAGGGGTACATAGGAATAAAAATGTAGAGTAAGATTTACACACAGGCGGAGCATCATTTGTAAAAATGAGGATTGAAATAAAGAGGAGGAAACCATGGGGCTGTGTGAAGGTATTGAAAAGTGTGAAGAAGGGTAGAAGAGCCCAAGTGCATTGAACAGGATGAAGTGCAGAGATTAGAGTGCTTGAACAGATTTGATAATTGGAAACAAGTAAAAAAAACTGGCAAATTGTATTGTCAGGAGCATGTGGAATATGATTTGGTGTCATCTACATTTGAATGTAATAGAAATTGTATGTAAGATTTCAATTGATGAAATAAAATAATTTGTTTCTATTATGTTTATACAATTTTGTGTTTGGCTGCAAAGTTGTGAAGTTTGTAATCTGTGAATTTGTGCGGAAGTTTGGCTTGGACAGCGAGAGTGATAAATTCCTCTGCACAACATATTATTAAACAGTTGTGTTCCATCAAAAAGGATATGAGATTTTGAGTTGGCACTTTTGCCATTTGCTGATGCTTGAAAAATTGATTTATTAAAGTTGTTATAAGATGCCCTCTTAATGGTATATTAAAAACATGCTATTTTTAAGAATGTTATAACAAATGCTATGACAATTACAAGAGCTAAAAATAGAGGAGATTAATTTGGATGTGAGAATCATCTTGGATGGATTATTTATGACAAATTATAACTAGGTGGGAGTTACATACTATTCTTGGAGATTCCACATGTGTGAAGCATGGAAATTTGTGCCTCCACTTTTTAGAGATATTTTTGGGTCTGTATGACCATGTTCATCACCTATTTTTTGCCCATAGTATCAGCACTTGGTTTACAATACTATTTGTGGTATCTTATGTTGTTTTTGCCTATATATTGAGGTTGTGAGATAGTAATTTATCATGTTGAGTTTGTAGGTACACAAATACTATCAAAATGTTGTCATAATTATTCCTTGAAGATTGTTGAAATCATACTCTTGTGAAAACTTGTATTGCAAGTGTGTTTAATTTTTTATTAGATTTATAATACATTGTGTATGTTTTGAAGTGAGGTTTTTCTTTGAAAATAGCTTTCCCTATGTAAACCTTTGTATTATGATTTCATGATTTATTTTAATTTTCTATCTGTTTCTCTACTAATAATAGTAAGTTAGATTAGATTAGATTAGATTTGAAGTAATTTGCATAATCTTTCCCTTAACATTAATGTAAGAAGGGTATCTACTTAAATTATGAGTTAGCTATTGTAATTGTGATTACACTTGTAAACATAACTGTGAAATGTGAAGGCATAGTCAAGAAACTATGTTTGTTTGCTACATTGCCTCAAAGAGATATTATCTGATGAATCACAATGATAGTAGGATCTACATAATATGGATTTGTTGAAGATAACTTAGAAAATTTCTAGAAAATTTAATGGGTCAGTGCAAAAACAAATTCCATAACGTTCGTCTAACATCTTCCTGCAGCTTGTGTATGTTATAGCATTTTGCCAGTTCTCAAGCACCCCTTCGGTGCCAAACAGGTTCCTGAGAACTCTTTAAAGTCGAGCAGTGTTCTTGGCACCTTACAAAAAGAAGAAATATACATAAAATAATTTACTGAAAAAGATTTAAAAACTTTCAAACAAATGCAATTAGTAGGCAGAAGGCCTGGGCTTATAACTTTATACGACATTTTTAGCTGTGTCAGACACCTCTCCAAATGTTGAAAATGTTCCAAACACCTACTTTTTGGTTGATGGGCTTCTTCCTAGCACGCCACCAATTCCCCACAAGTATAAATTTACCGAATTCCACAACCTTTTCTCACAATTTGTAATTGCAACTGCCCTAGTAGAAATGTATGCAAAGACAGTGGAAAACAAAGACAAGGCGTCGCTGAAACATTTTGTCAATCACCTCAAAGAGATGTCATCTCATGAAATGCAATCAACTGCAGCCTCTTTCAATAATTGTGGGGTATACACAAAATCAGCTTTTCAATTTGCTATTCATGTGCTTTGACAATAGCTATTAGGATCGTGCCAAAGTGATAGCTTTGAAATAGGGCATAAGCGTAAAGAATAGTAGGGTTTTGTCAGAAATAATACCCACAACTACCCTAAAGGAAGTGCAGGCATTTTCTGAAGCAAAGACAAGGCACATGCAGATTCCTGAAAATCAACCACTTCTTTGCTTGATTGATGTGCTGATGGAGATTAGACTTCATAGTTGGAGATTAGACTACTATGAAGTCTAATCTCCATCAGCATATCAAATCAGTACATCTTGAGTTGAAAGCATTCGAGTGTCAATTTAGACGATATGGATTACAACAGATGCCTGTGACACATTGCTACGTACGAGGAGATTTTCTAAGGGACGATGTAACCTTTCAATCAAGACCGCGTGGTGTCTGCAAGAGGAAATCATTTACAATTGACTCAATCTTTAATAAGACCAAAGCATTGTTCTTAAAAATGGATTGCCTTTCATGGACTGGTTAATTTCAGACAATGCTATATGAATCTTCTTCCATGTTGGAGAATCCAAAGATGGAAGGGTACTATAACGATTCGAAACTTCCATTTATGTAATGGAGTGGTCATTTAAAAATGACATTAGGAAAATGATTAATCCCATAATACCATTGATTACTTAGAGGTGGAAGGATGTTACACTGATTTATAATAACCACTCTTTTAAGATTAGAAATAATCAAAATTATCTTATTGTCATTCTTTGATCATGATCAACATTTGTCATCCAAATATGGAAATTATAAATACTTCGCATTCAAAAATTCTTGAAAGTTAAGAAATTGAGACAAGTGTTATAGTAGCTAATGTTGGAGAATCTTCTATAGTTGGTGTGACCATTAAGTATGGTACACTAGGAAAGTGGTATGGGGCAATTCTTGTTTCTTTGATGTGTGAGAATATAGAGGATATTACTTCACCTAAACTAGTATTACATGTTTTGGGATTATTATCTTGGATCCTTCAAATTTATAAAAAAAAAAGTCTCAAAAACATATATCAGAGTTGAAACTCACAAAATGAAAGATGGGAGTATTTAATGTATTTTCCTATAATGATCATATACAACTTATAAATGTTATAGAGATTCTAAAAATTAGAACATGAAAAAATAGAGCATCAATATAAAATTAATTGAAGAAGGTATGAACTCCATTATTGATATTGCACAAAAATGATTATCAAGTTACAACTTCATTACTCAACAAAAAATTATATAAGAAGTCAAATAGTGTTGATAAAACTTTGAAGCTTTATCAAGGATATAACTATATTCTTGAAGACTAAAAACTAATAAGATATTTGAGTATCTTTGCATAAGTAGGGCTAAGCAATTGTGCATCAATGTATTGCATGCATTACTACTAGTGAATTAGCTTGATGGAGTGAAGCACATTTATTTATCTTATGAATCTAGATATATAAGACAAGTGTTATAGTAGCTAATGTTGGAGCATCTTCTATAGTTGGTGTGACCATTAAGTACGGTACACTAGGAAAGTGGTATGGGACGATTCTTGTTTCTCTGATGTGTGAGATTATAGAGGATATTACTCCACCTAAACTAGTATTACATGTTTTGGGATTATTATCTTGGATCCTTAAAATTTCTAAAAAATATATATCAAAAACATATATTAGAGTTGAAACTCAAGAAATGAAAGATCAGAGTATTTAATGTATTTTCCTATAATGATCATATACACCTTATAAATGTTATAGAGATTCTAAAAATTAGAACATGGAAAAATATTACATCAATATAAAATTAATTGAAGAAGGTATCAACTCCATTATTGATATTGCACAAAAATGATTATCAAGTTACAACTTCATTACTCAACAAAAAATTATATGAGAAGTCAAATAGTGTTTATAAAACTTTGAAGCTTTATCAAGAAGGATATAACTGTATTCTTAAAGACTAAAAACTAATAAGATATTTGAGTATCTTTTCATAAGTAGGGCTAAGCAATTGTGCATCAATGTATTGCACGCATTACTGCTAGTGAATTAGCTTGATGGAGTGAAGCACATTTATTTATCTTATGAATCTAGATATAGATATAATTAATCTTTTCTTTGAAACAATACATATTGGGATGTTGAACAAGACATATGCCTAGATTGGCATAGATTGACTCCCTTTTCATACTCTTATGGACTTTGTTATGGAACTAAGAACAATTATGAAGCCTTGACTTTATGAGGACAAGTTGCAAATAGATGAGGATTCAAACTAATATGCTATGAATCGATGCTTTAGGTCTTCAAAAGAACACTTTGAACATAAGAAAGGGTGCTTCTACAATAATCCTACCAAATGTCAAGTTTCAACAAAGATTCATTTTTAATTATAAAGTTAATTTTATTAATGTTTGAAATTAATTTATTTTAATGATTCAAGAGATGTAGATTAATTGTTGAGTTTGGGATATGTTATTTAACCATTCTATAAAGTCCAATAAAAAATGTAGTTAAATAGTTATGAGAAAGATAATTACCTTTTCCCCTTCATATTGTAAATTCATATCATTGTAAGGAGTTATTATTATCTCCCATAGAAGTTTTTCTCCTCTCAACATACTTTCTAATCATACCTTCTACTTAAATAAATTTGAAGAATATACATTTTTAGACTTTGTGCAATTATTTTCTTCATAGATTGCATGTTCTTCCTATGTTCAAATTGTAGTAATTTCTTTGTATTTCTCTTATACTTTGGCTATATAAGAAATGACATAGAGACTTAATGCTTATATTTTGAGGAAATTAGAAATGTACTATTGAACTTTATGTCATTATGCTCTTTGTTTATTGTAAAATATTTTTATGTTTAATGTAAATTGATTCCCCACATTTTCCTTATTTTTTGGAGTAAACCCTCCAACTTTGTTTCTTTCTTTTGCTAATGATGCATGTGTAGACCAAAATAATTTATGTCTCCAATAATTTATATACAATATTTCTTATTTCCCCTCTATCCTTCTTCTCTTTCATTCGAGGAATCCTATGTAGTGTCTCATATCAGCTTGTCTAGGTTTCCTTGTGTTATTTCTTTTTCTCAGTTTTGCTTTTTGTTCTAACTTAAAAAGTACAAAAAAACCCAAAAATAACTCAATCATATCAGTGAGGTACCTCTCATAAATACAAAGTAAAATAATTAATTAAATTATAATGATTCTCTAAATATTATGCATATTTGTTGCTTCCCAATAGGTGAAACACACTAAATTTTGTGAAATATCACAAGAAATTTATCAATAAGTTTTTGGTGATTTTCTACAGAAAAATGAAATGTGAGTTCACTTATTTTAGAAATTTTGAAGTTTCCTCCCCTTAAACGAAGGTTGGCAACTTTAATTGAAGATAAAAACTAGACTAATGGACTAGTACCAATGAATATAAAGAAATAATTTACAATGCCCTAAATCAATGTTAACAATGGTAAAAATGAAAAGGAAGAAATTTACTCATACTTTGACATAATTATCAAGAAAATAAGGTTCTTGATGACCCCAACAAAGTGAAATTTAAAAAAAAATCCATGGTGGCATGTAATTCCAACTAAAAGAAATACATCCTACTCTACTTCAATCTTTGTAGAATATTGAAAAAACTCAAAGGATGGAAGTGAAACCATTATTTTTTATATTACAGTGATGACTAATACAAGATTTTATATATAATTATCTTTACCATACAAGATTTGGTTGAATATTGTAGCCACCCAAGATATAGGAACTTTTATGAAAGCACAAGAGAGATTAGATATGAGTGAATAATTTTATTCTATCATAGGATGAAAATAATAGATTACTTACAATTGAGATTACAAAGAGAACCCCTTGGTTATATAGGCCAAGGTGAACATAGGATTGCATAAGATTATGACATGTGTCTTAATCTTATGACTTGAGACGTAAAATGGTAACTATCCTATGTGTACCCTAAGTAAACTTAAGTAATAAGCATAATGAGGACCTAGGTGATGAACTAGCTAGGTAAAACATCCCTTTTACACCAACACTCCCCCTTGAGTGCAACTTAGGGAGAAGTAGAAAAATAAAAATGATGCAAAGATGGGTCCCAACTACTAGTCCATGTTAGGTACCCATATACAAATGCAATCTCTCACAAATGGAGAAAATGAGAAAACCTATTGGAATAAAATTCCTCCCCAAAAGAGAGAGAGAAAAAAATAATATCAAAGAAGAATGCAAAGAATGAAACCCAATGCGAAGAGAGAAGAAGAAGAAGATAGACCATGCAAACCCTCCTTAATGTAGAGTCTCCTACAATGATGGTAGTTTCTCAAAATTGAATGTTGAAGATGATCCAATCACGTCAAACAACATTCCTCCCCTTAGGAATCTAAACAAAACCAAGATAGTATTTCAAATGTCTTGTCATTCCTAAAAGGAAGATGAGGGAAGAAATTTATGAAGATATACATGATGTATATGAATTCTACTCATGTGTCCCCATGTCAATGTTGAAAGCTACCACAATCAAGTCAAGTGTTCCAAGCCACATTGAAGAAGATGAAATTCCAAAATCTAATTGAGATATATGTAGAACATAGTCCAAAGATAAAGGTGACTCCTATAAATGTTGATCAAAATTATCCACACCAATGCCAAACTATAACAAATTATGAGAAAGAGAAGGAACGAGAGGGTCAAAATGGCCCCCCCAAAAAATATAAAGAAGATGATGCATAAAATCAAAGAGGAGATGGATATCCTCAATAGTGTCCTCTAAGTCTAGGAGATAGGACTCACATAAAAACATGAAATATTTGTCAAGTACTCATCCCAAGTAGTTGTGTTTAGAAGACTACAAATGATTTGTT
Organism: Sequoia sempervirens; assembly: GCA_007258455.2. Classification (NCBI taxonomy): domain Eukaryota; kingdom Viridiplantae; phylum Streptophyta; class Pinopsida; order Cupressales; family Cupressaceae; genus Sequoia; species Sequoia sempervirens. Next base: position 9,612 of record VDFB02338996.1, on the reverse strand, counting down.
GCACTAAATCACAAGAAGCCATGGATGTAGCAACACTAGTCTCATAATAAGCAATAGTAGATGAAGGAGATGGAATGTCAACACATGTCTCTAGAACCTTAGTATATGAAAGAATACCAAGATTCAATTGACCATAAAAAATCTCCTCAAAAGCCTCCACACTAAATTCCTGGTAGTGTACATCAAATGATTATGTCAATGTTGGATTAATAGAGTCCCCAACCTTAATATTTTGACTCATAGATGAATAAGATGAACCCTCTAAATCTAGATTAGGAGCCATGGAAAATTAAGTCTCAATAGAAGTCTCTATAAGAGGAGGAGGATTTGTAGATGTCTCTTTTTCATCAAGATGACCAAACATTTCCCATCCAACAATCACTATAGTTGTTTTATTATCAATTGTTCAAAAATCATCAAGTGGGATAAGACAATTTGTAATAAGACCCTCTAGGAATGAAGTTAATTTTAGTCTCCATACATCTCCCAAATTTTGGTTTTAAGTCCACGAGGTACCCAATACCACCAATGGCCATTTTTGTGTTAATATCACAACTACAACCAATTACTCCTAGGATATGTTCAATATTTATGTCCCACACAACTCTCCTCCAATATGATGATGGTTTATGAAATATTCCATAGAGATATGGAAAAGAATTAAGCCACCTACAATGTGTTAGGGTTCCATCTCACCAAGATGTATAGTTCCATCTATCCAAACTAAGTATAACTTGGTGCCTTTTGATACCTATGATAAAATACTCAACTTTAGTCACACAATAGATCAATCGAAAGATTGAACAAAAAAAAGCATAGATTACCCACCAAAAATTCACTTAAAATTTTTACTTTATATTTAGTGCAATTACAAGTGCCACTTTCCAAAAACAACAAAGTGGACTTGATCTTAGTGCTTACAAATACCAAATTTAGACACAAACTCAAAGTATAATTTTTAGATACAATGGAATCAATATGATCATACAACTATAAAGTACACAAAAAATTATGCACATTAAAAAAAAGCTCCAAAAATGTTAGCATAGGAGCAATAAGGGAGACTCGAAAGTTCCCAAATGAGAAATGCACAACAACACCCATGCGAATCTACAATTTTTGAAAAAACCAAGCACCAAATAAAAAATAATTATATCCCTATGAAGAGCACAAAATTCTACCCAAAATAAATAAAAACAAAATCTTGCAGAAAGAATCTTATATGACTAAGATATGCCCTTATGAATTTGGAGCCCAAAATCAAAATTGTGAACTACATGAGGGGGGTAGGTTGGAGGAGGTCAGCCTACTAACACTAGTAGTTGGAATTATGATGTTAGAAAACTGTTGAAAAAATATACCCTTTGACACTAGAATATTATTTAGTGGTTGGAAACTTAAAAGATGTCAAAAAATATTATTTATGTTGCTGGTGATTTTTTAGGTGAGAAGAATATTCTCCAAGGTCTGAAATATTTTTTATTCCTTAGTGATTCTACTAATGAATGACATCTATGGTTTGATGAGGTTTGGGTGAGTAATATTACACCATGTGGTGCTTCTACACATGCTACATATCCTACATGCACAAGGTCTGCAATAACTTGCATACATAGGGTATGAAATTATTATTTTTATTTTTTTATTTTTAAAATATTATTTATTATTTTCCTATGATAATACCAATAGCAGACTTGCATAGATGCTGAAAATTGAATCGTATGATTGTACAATTGATGGTGGTAAAAAAATTTCTGAGGGACCAAGGCAAAAGTCTCTAATTTTGATAATTTGACTGACAATCATAAGGTTCTTATGCCTTTTGGACATGATGGTAAGGTTTGTTTTGACTCAAAGTGTTCCAAAATTGTAGCTACCTTCTAGATTTAGTAATCACCTATGAGATTTGAACCCTCATAGATTTGGTCTTAGATGTTTGATTTAGAGCAAACAAAAGACAAAATTGACTTTCTCAAACACCTTAAACTCAATAGTGAGCTTAGATCTGCCCCCAAAAGTTCTAAAATAAATTTGCAATATAAATTAGCAAATATAAAACCTCCAAATCTAGCATGTCTATCAAGTTGTTTGATTATTTAGGCCATCATTCAATGCAAGAGAAGAGTATACTAAAATTTTCAAGATCTACCATGATTTAAAACCTATATCTCTCAATTAATACTAACAAGAAGTAATCCCACAAGCTCCGATACCATCTAAAAGATGGTATAAAATTATCTATACCATACAATATTTGGTTGAAGATTGTAGCCACCTATAATATCCCTCATGAAAAATAGCTTTAAATTAGAAATTTTTGTTTCTACCAAAAGCTTAGAAATGAGCAAATGGGGTATGAGAGTAAAAGCAATAAATCACCACAAATTGATATTGAATCAATAGCAACTGATATTGAATGTTCTAATATAGATTTGAACATGGAATTTTCATAAATTTTCTGCTAGTAATAAAAACCAACAACAATACACAACTGTTGCACCAAACCCAAAAGAGAAACTAAAAACAGGAAGGTACTGTTGAAACCCAAATCAAAACAAACAACTCCAAAATGAAATTTGTTATGGAAAAAAAAGTAAATGAGAATAATATTCTAGATGCACAAATATTTTCTACTAACAACGACAAACCAAACTGATATAATAAACTGCACTAAACAAACCAACCTACACTACTCCTGCCAATTGTTTGACGAAATGAACACCCAAAATTAGAATATTTAGCACTACTGCAACTTTTGGATGAAATTGCCACTGGAGACCTATAAACACACTACCTGCAAGTCTCTATCTCCCTAGTTTATCAACCTAGAAGATTACTCCTTCAATGGTTTCTTAGCCTCTGAAGAAGAAAGCATAAGCTTGCAAAATGACCAATATGTATAGACTCTTGATCATCTGGAAAATTCTACCAAACATTGGATTCACATCCAAATATTCCTCCCAAATTTTATGCACTTACAAAAGTCATAAAATGCATTATAACACCTCTAAATTTATCCTTTCATATTATACCACTTACAAGGCATCTTTTGATAACTCAAAATGCATTTTTCAAGCCACCTACATGAGGTTAAAGTGCTATTTTCAAAAACTCACGACCCACCTATGTTGGAACCACTAAATATTTAATATTTATTTGTCTTTTAGATAAAATTTACTTTAGAACAGTATAAATATTAAATAATATTATATTCCAATGTTCTCTTGATACCTCTGACTTACTATTTTTAGAAAAAAATGGGAAATGACAAGTCCTCCCTTCCCAAATATTACTTATCCTCAAGCAATTTCTACCATGATTCTTCAAAATTATGTTATATTGCATAGAAAGTCTTGATCCAGTACCTGTGAGATGTTGCAATTCCTACCATAGAACATTGTGCAAACCTGATAGCTCAGACTTTTTTGTGAAAATGCCATGAAACCAACAAAGAATATTTTGTGCAAATATTTGATATATTCACTCCAATTCCAAATCTAGATGACATCTTCTCTAGAAGAAATTTAATAAACTCACCAACTGCTTCCCACAGAATATATGTGCTAGCATGCAATAAATCAACTTGCAACTTCTCCCAATAATGTAAATCTAGTTTGTGTTACTATTAGGACTATTATAAAATTTATTGCATCCTCTATAACAAAAAGTACATCTTTGGGAGTTAACAACTACTTCTAGCTCCAAAATACTAAAATATATATAGTTGAAATGCACACTAGTAAGCCCGAACATTACCTCAACTTGGGAGATGGTACCTTTAGCTTCATAAACTGATCTATAACAACAAAATATTTTTAGAGGGGAAACAAGTAATATCATGTAGCAACAAAATCTACACCACCACTTCCCAAAAACTAAATTTGCAAGCATTCGTTCATTATGATACGTCCATTGTATGTATGCACTAGGTATTTTGTACCAAAAATATTTGAAACTTCCTATTGTGATACAAATTTAATTTTGAAGACCCATAAGACTATTATAAGAAGTATATACCCAGGATGAAGAAGGATATAGATCTTTGATTCGGTATATACAATTGAGAAGAGAAGAGATGAGAGAATTGAAGAGGTGAATGAAAATTCCAAGAGAGATGGCTCCATAGGTACTCTCTCTTGGGGAGGCTTAGACAAATGCACCACAGGTCCACAAACCTACAAAAGGTGAACAAAAGGATTTTTAGGTAATCTCTCCTATAGATTTTAACAAAGAGATCCCGTGAGATGAAAAGCGCTTTATAGGTCCTCAAACTTGCAAAGGAGGCACCCCAGGTGCTCAGTCTTGAGGGAAGCCCGATGTGAAAGGCTCCACAAAGTTTGATTGGTCCTTATAGGTGCTCAATCCTACAAGGAAAGCTTGATGCATAGAATCTCTATAGGTTCTTGATCTTATAGAGCAAGACTAATCAGAAGAGCCTATGGCTACTTGGTGCATGAGCACCATGACAACCTCATGCTTCATTGAAGAAAAATTGTAATTTGATGCAATTTTGATGTCTTTACCTTGTAAAAAGGTTAGAAGAGTCATTTTCCATTTATTGAAGTCATTTAGAGGTCATTTGATGTGTATTATGTCCAATTTTGCAACAAAGTGCAAAGGTTGTCAACATAAATGTATAAAATTGCATAATGCAACACATAGAATATGGAAGTTCACTTTGGTTTTGGGCATGGATAGGTAGTTCGTAATTAGTTGGAAGGTGTAAAGTTAGTTTGGATGCCTTAAAAAATGCTTTTGTATACATTTTCAACTCACGGGTGATTAAATGAATGATTTAGATCAATGAGAATACTGTTTTTAAGCATATTTCTATAGAAAATCTCTGTTTTTAGGCCATGTACGACCCAGTACGGATTGAAGAGCATGAAAATTTGGTTTTAAGTGTTTTATTCCTCAATCACCTTCCATTTGGATGTTGATTCATGCAATTTGGTGGGATATTGAGAAAGTTCTTGCAATTTTTCTAAAAATAGTTAAGAACCCTCATGAGGGTAAACAATAGACTTGAAATATTGTGTTTCTCTTTTAATAATTGATGGAACCCTCTAGTTTTTGGTGAGAATATTATTCTATGCATTTTATTTCATATTCTAATGGTTTTGTGCCAAGGGTATAAAGTTAAGAGGTGAAGAACTGAAGTTCATGACTGTAATTTTGTGCATAGTCAGAAAAGAAGGGTAGTCAAGTGGGTTACAACCTAGGGTATTGGAAATTACACATGGAAATGGAATTTTAATGAATTAGTAAGCATTGAGAGGCCCAATGTAAGGTGTTCCAAGTGTTGGTTAAGAGTAATTGATTGTGGGAATAGCCTAATCAATAAACTTTGTTTGTATTGATCCTCAATAGGCCTTATTTCAACATGGAATAGTCAAGTGTTGTGTCTTGAAGGTTTCATGAAGAATTGGAACTCTAAATGGTGTTTTGGTGTATTGAATCAAGTGTTTTGTGAGAGGAAAATTGTAATTGTGATGAGTTAAGTTTAGACAAATGAAATTGGGATAAGTTGTTTCTTCCTCTGTATTGCATCAAAGTGGTATCAGAGCTAGAATGCTCTAGGAAAAGTGTTTGTGGTTTTGTGCAAGTTAACAAGATAACCTAGTTGCTACTAAGGAAAGGCAAAAAAAAAATGAGAAAGGTAGAAGCAAGAGGAAGCTTGCTTGAAGAGAATAAGATGGATGTTTTGAAGAGGCATTTGCAGGCAGAGGAAGAGAGGAAAATGAGAAAGAAGCAAGAAAAGTTTGACAGAGAGGTTGTGGAATTATAGCAAGAGATGATAAGGATGGATAAAGAGTTCATGGAATCCATGTGGAGATGAAATAGATGATTGAGCAGCTATATAGACAATCCACAAGTTGGCATTTGAAAGTGGAAAAGAAAGTTACTGTTAGATTCCCAAATCTGCACCCTATTTGCTAAACCTTTAAATGAACTCAACAGATTTGGACTAACATGGGATTACTTTCAGGTTGTGGGTAACCTGTTTGAAAGCAGACCTTTGGATTATGGGTTGACTTCCTCGTTTGATGGTGTCACCTAAACTATTCCTTGTTGTGAAAAGGGGAGAAAGAAGCATGAAAAGAAAACTAACCCCTATGGTGATGCACCTAATGATATATCTCAAACCAATATAGTTGCTTCTACATAAAAGAATGGTCAATAAATTAACAGTGGTTTACACAACTCAAAACTTCATATGCCTTTGCATCAGTGTTTCATAACCAGGCTAAAAATGTCATGGACAACATCTAGAAGGAAGAAAATTGCATCCTCACAACTCATAATTTATCCTAAACAAACTCAACACATGTTATGACCTGCAAATTCATACTAATTGCATAAAGGAAAAGAAAGAAAATAGGACAAAATCAAAGGAAAAACAATTCTACCATAAGATTTCATCAACCATTTATAAAGCTTTCACAATAAAACAACATAATGAGAAGGTAAAATATATTAACTTATTCATCAAAAAGGTGTTACACTGCTGCATAAGTCTAAAAATATGAGTTACAATGTTGTCCTCTACCTGGAAAAGGCTCCAAAAAATTACAATGCTTGCAAGAAGAAAGAAAAGAACCCCCATAACTCCAGTTTCAAGATACTTAAGCAAATTTTCAACCAACAAGCCACACAAGTCCTTGTAGAAACCCTAGGTCAGATGAAGCACAAAATCCAAACAGGAAGCTTCCAAAACCCCTACAAAAGGACCTTCAAATGCAGAAAAGTCAAACCATGACTTGACCCACCAAAAAAGCATGACAAAAAACCTCTAAAATGGTCCTCCTCCCTCCAAAACAGTCAAATACATCCTCCCACACATTCCACATGTCTTCCAGTTATTTGACTCATGCTTTTTGTGTCTTTGCAAAACACTAAGCCTCCCTTGACTAGATTTTAAAAGCCCATGCCATTTTCAACACATGTTTTCTTTCAACTTTGCATTTAAAGTAACATTCAATTAAATGGTTTATATTTCACCATTTAATTAAATGCACTCCCTCTACTAAATTCTCATGTACTCCACATTGCACCTACCACTCTTCATTGTTATAGCTCGGTACCTCTCATGATGCATTTTGACTGTGCTCCTCCACTTTAAAATATAAAAATCATTAAGACTTCAACTTCATCATTGTGTAGTAGTGAATCACTGTTCCTGGAGACAGTTTTGTCTTCCATATTTTGTGCACTCTGTTAAATGTTAGGTAAATAGGAATACCGCAAGAGGCACACAAATTGCTTTACAAAGGTTCTCAACAAAACATTACTTTCATCTGTATCAAATGAGCCTGAGTATCCTACCTTTGTAAGTTCCTATTAACCAAACCTTGCCAACATCCTCCTTGCTTTGACTACCCCAACCTTGCAATAAGCTTTTATTGTGAATTATACCTTAGAATGATAACTGTTTACAAAGCACCAGTGGTTCTTCAATTGTTATTTGAACAACTAGGAAACTGGTTCCCATTGTGTGCCAACAACCAAGCTTAGAAACTTTGCAAAGCATATGTGATCCATTGAAAAGCAATTCAATTATTTAGATGACATGTGAAATCCCATACTCTGTATTATCCACAAACTTACTTTTCCCGCATGAAATTCTGACATTGTCCTCTGCACTTTAACTGAAATGCCATGCAATCCCTTTATATCAATGATGTCATTCCATATGGACTAAGATTTGGATGATGGCTTCCCCATAGTACATAGTCTTATATTTCCCTTACGGATGTGCACTTGTACCTTGGATGATCAAATGTTGTTGGAAGATCACCCATTGTCTTTTATGATTATGCTTGCACCTGTTGCATTCTTGTGAACTTTCCCCGAGGAAGCCTACTCTTGCTATTGACTATCATTACTTTTTCTTTTTGGCTTGCTGATCCAAACCCTACTCCCTTGTATTTGATTCCTTGCCATGTGAGTACTATCCAAAGACATCACTCATTATATCTCTTTATTGCTACTTTAGGATAATGGAATGTAGTATCTTGTGTTCATTCCTTGTTGTTGTCCTCCAATTTGAGATGTAGCAACATTGTTGCTGCCCTTTTCATGAGATTATTGTATTCTGGGAAAGCCTACCTCCTTGTCCTATGCTGCCCTCATGATTCACTTGGGACTGCCATTTGTAACTTGTCATCATGACCTTGGCCTCAAAATTGGGATTCATCTCCATGGCTTCCCTAACAATTGATAGCTACCCTTGAATCTACTATATGATTCAACCACATTTGTTTCCTTTTTGATCATGTGTGACACATAACTGTCTCCCCACTTTGATCCTAGTGGGAAGACACATGTCCCATATGTCGGTGACCTAAAATCTCACCATCCTATGTGATGTGTGGCTATCCAATAGGGTCAAGGTGGGAGGGACCTAACAATACTTTGAATTTCCCTCTCATTATTTAATAGATGCATAATTGAACTTGATGCATCTTTTGAATCTGATAATGAAAGTTGATCAATTGGTGTGATTCCGTATTCATTTAATGGATTGATAATAGATAAATATTTGATCAAGTTGCTCAATTTCATTTTTCTTTCAAAGCATGTTGAGCTCTACCCTCGTGGGAGCCACATTCACCCCACATGTCATATTTAATTGAATCAAAATAGTAACTAGACTTGTCCTAAATCTGCACATGAAGCAAATAGTTAGAAAATAAATGCATATTTTGGATGTGTTTGATGACTTCACTGTTTTCCAGGACATCCAAAGTTTGCATGCTTATTTTATGCACTTATGGATTAGTTTATACATGCATAGGTAGGTGTGTGTGTAAGGATTGAGATCTTTCATTGCTTAGAGCCTCACTCTAATATCATTGTTTTTTTAGATGCAACAGCTAGGAGCACTATGTAGCTAGGGAGGACTCAAATAGCTTGGGGCAACTTTGTAACTAGTCATTCTCAAGCAATGACTAGTCTCCATTCTTATATGCACATTCATTTTTTTCTTTTTACTTATTCATGTATAAATTGCTTCATATTTCCATTGAATAAGTAAAGTTAGTCCCTTGGCTTGTGAGGGACATGTACACTTTAGGATTATTAATAAAGATTACATTTGTACATATATGATTCTCTTTTCTCATTTGTTGTAATTGCGACACTGGAATGAAAAAATGTAATTTGTTTCATTTGACAATCTTTTTTCGTGCATATTAAATCTAGCAGATTTTTGGTTTATCTTTTAAATGTTTGAATGAACAACACAAAAGAGTAAACACTAAACTTGATTTCAGCTGAAAGCTAAAAATTTGGTAGCATTTTTGGCAACATCTGCTATATGTTTTCCTGCTAAACATGAGACCAACTACCTAAGCTTATCCATCGAGCATGGGGTCACTCAGAAAACTAGCACCACTTGAAAACAACATTGCAAACTGTTGTAACTCATCAGAACAGCAAGAGACAACTTTAAAATTTATTGAAAAACCCAACATTGTAGAATGAAAACTATCTAACTGTGCTGAAAAGAACTTAGGGAAAACCAAAAATGCAACTGAAATGAAACTACCCCAACCTACTCTAACCAGCAAAGAAGTTGGTCAAACAATACCATTGATAGGATGGGTGAAA
>VDFB02338995.1:0-21022 GCA_007258455.2 Sequoia sempervirens | reverse complement strand
CTAAAGAAAAAGAAGCCTCCTCCAAATGCTATCCAAAAGAATCCACACTCACGCCAATCTATGAAGAATGATCATGTAGAGAATGAACAAGAGGGTCAAAGTGTTCCCTCAAAACAACTGAAGAAGGTGCATCTTCATCAAAGAGAAGATGGATGCTATCAATGGTGTCCTCCAAATCCACAAGATGAGACTCCACAAACAAGTCTGAATACCTATGAGGAAGTCATCAAAAGTAGCCATATCTGGAAGACTATGTATGTCCTGCTGCACTGAATCATGAGTATCATCAACTGCAATAGTAGATGGAGGAGATAGAGTGCATGGCTTAAGGATTGGATCAGATGTGAGTATGCCCAAGTTCAAAAATCCATATGTCTCCTCTGAATCATGGTTCATATAATCAATAGTCGAAGGAACATTGTCATCATTAGAAGCAAACTGTGCAAAGCACTGATGGAAAGAATCAGGTACAACTACAGAAGATGCCACATAACTAGTGACTGAGTTGAATCTGTCAACTCAAGAGTAACTGCAGAATCTATCAATGAAGAACTGTAGACGAATCCACATTGCAATAGGAATAAGGTCAGAACCAAGAAGACAACTACAGGAGCATCAACTAAATGCCCATCAATAGTAGATTGGTACAATCCATGTCTCACCAGAGCCATGCACAATTTGTGCAATCCAAGTCTCACTAGAGCCATGCACCAAGTCTTTGGATGTATAACCAAACTTTTGAAGATAGGTAGAGTGCTTCCAAAATAAGGTCTATATGGTGTTTAGTCCATCTCACCAAAATGCATGGGTAACCAGCTGCTGCATACGCTGAGTAGATAGGAACTAACACTAAATACATAGATCAATCCAAAGAAGCATACAGAACATGACACAGTACATTGAAATAATAGATTGTGGCACTTTATTTTAGTGCAATTACAACATTTCAAAGAGGAGAACTACAATCAACATGATGCAAAACTGGAAATGCTGATGAAGAAGCCAACTAAAAGTGCCTTGAAGTAGAAGACGGTGAAGAAAGCCCTCCAGGTGGATGTTGGTAGGAGCAACTGACCCATGTTGACTGTCGATTAGAGGAACAAATGGTCCAAGACAAGGCTCGATCGGGAGGCAAAATAATTTTCCCAGGTTTGCATATGAGAGCATGATTTGTTTTTAAAAAAACTTGATAAAAAGTTCAATTTAAAAACATTATTGATTTAAAAAACTTTATGAAAAATTCTAATAAAGAATTTTTTATATTTTTTATTTTTGAAAAAACACTTTATTAAAATAAAGAAAAAAACAAATTGTTTTATTTTTAAAAGAACTTTTATTAAAAACTAATAAAGAAAAATTAAATTTTTAATTATTAAAACCATTTAATATAAAATATTAAAGTAAAATCCTTTATTAAAAGTTTTATTTATTAAAAGACTTAATTAAAAGTTCATTATAAAAAAAAATTATTTAAAAACAATTAAAAAAAATTAAATTAAAAAAAACTTTTAAAAAGTTGTGGAGGGAGACTGACAGGGTCAGTACTGTCAGCCATGATGTGCGGAGTGTAGTACCACCGGCTGGCTCGGCCCGATACACTGTGTCCCACAGGGGCTGACAAGGCCTATGATGTGGTACCCTCCGGTACCTGCGTACCCTGGTTTTAAATTTTAAATTTTTTTTTAAATTATTTTTTCTTAAGGACTTTTGGTTTGAAATCAAAAAATTCCGAAAATTTTCTTTTTAAAAGATTTAATTAAAAAAAATTCTCAGAAAATAAAAAAAATTATTTTATTCTTTTATTGAAAAAATCGTACCTGTGTAGGTAGGGCCATACGGCCCGCCTGCTAAATTTTTTTTGCCTCCAAGAGCAACTTGCTCCGATTCAGATGATTTGGCAGTCAATTTAGAGGTTTTTGGTCCTTCTAGATGTAATGGCAATTTCCTTTTTAGCTGAAAATGTTCCGAAGTGGCAGCTACCTCCTGGATCTGGCAACCACCTCCAATCTTCAACCCTTTGCAAATTTGGCCTCTAATGTCCAACAAAAGGAAAATCTAATTATCTTTGACACTCTAGATGCAATGGTGAGCTCAGATTTGATGCAACAAGCTCCCAAAATGCACCTGCAATACAAGGCCAAAAATGGAACCCTCCAAGAATCTCTCCAAATGACTAACTAAAGGCACTCTAATAGCTCTGAACCATGTGAGAATTGGCTATGAAGGTAGCCACCCAAGATCTAGAAGCCTAATAGAAAGCACAAGCATAAGAGAGATAGAAACAAGATGACAAGAATAAACTGTATTCTGCCATTGATATGAGATAATTGAATGGTACAATGTACATAGGAGACCCCTTGGTTATATAGCCAAGGTGAGAACATAGGAGGGCATAAGATTATGACAAGTTTCGTAATCTTATGACATGAGACAACTATGAAAAGTTATCACTCCACTTAAAGTGGAGAGATAATCACATGATGTGTCCACAAAAGGTGGAAATGATGAGGTAATGACATGTCAAGTCCACCAAAAGTGGAGATTCTCCAACAACCTCCTATGTGGTCCCTAAGTAAACTTAACTAAGGTGTAATTATGACCTAGGACAAGGTACAAGACATTTAATTACACCAACACTATTGATGGGTATTTTTGAACCTTCTCAACATAGGAAGCACATGAATGCACTACCTCTCTTGAAAGGAAATCTCCAACAACAAGTTGTTGAAAATCACCCCAAGGTCTCTCAGGTGTCAGGTCATGACTTTCTTAGAATGTCTCATTTTTTTTTATGCGATCTTATTGGTAATCATAGGGAAGACTTACACAAGTTAAGTTGGATGAGAATTGGATCTTCTAATGGAGTTCTTGAGATGGGAAAGTTATTGCACAATTGTTGTAGGTTCAAACAACAATCTAAAACTCTTATTTTAGCTTCAGATTTGGCTTTACAATGTGCAATGAACCTTATTCAAAGTCACTATTAAAAAAAAGTTCAAAAGGGCAAGGAAGAGAGGAAGCTCCTAGACCTACAACTAGCAATGAATAGTGATAATGGAGGACCCTACTATGGACAACCTTCCTAAAACTAAGTTCCACTTAACTAGATTACCTCACAGTCTCATGAAACTAGTGCAATCTTCTAAGGACTATATATTTTCAACCATTCATTCACCATTAGCATTAATAAAGATAAAAATTTAATGCACCTTTCAATTTATGTCTAGACTAACTTTACACAGCTATTTACCATCAATAAATAACCAAAAGTATGGACAAGGAAGGTTTCCAACACACAACAAAATTCTTCAATATCAATGCACAACATTAACTAACTTACTAACAAGATGTAAATATCATAAAACAACAAATTAAATCTATTTAAATTCATTAACTATGGGAAGAAGAATCATGCAACATGAAGTTGGAACTCAAGAATCCACCAAATCAATGAATTTCCATTAAAATTCCAGCAGCATGTCTTTACAACAACTCAACTCTCTCTTGAAAATGAAAGGAGACCCCCTATTTATAGTGTCCAAAAAAAAAAAATGAATGACCAAGATTTAATCTCATTGTGTGGCCAAGATTCACTACAAATTAGGGTTTCATGTGACCTCAAATATTTTACAATTTAAAATTACATTTTGTCATTTAGTCTATTTTGTCCTCATGTGGCAGCACTATAGCTCTTTTGTCTTCTAGTTGATTTCCTTTTGTTGCAGCTACTTGGTGAGGAACTCATCATCAATCACACGATTTCCTTCATTCTTCTTTGCAGTGACATATTCCACAAACTTGTCGGTCAATGCATGGAGTTTGTTCCACTCCAATACGTCTAATTGAAGCACTTGGAAGTTCAATTTCCTAGTTTTGTTTGTAAGGTCATCCTAGTCCTTGTCATACTTTTGTGCATTCCTTATCACCTGCTTAGATTGAGCGAAGACTCGTGCATCAAAACCCATAAAATCTGGCATTAGTGCATTTGTGGTCCTGTTCTCCATCTTCTTATTGAAGTATGGCTTTATCTCCTCTGGCTCTAGTTCGATGGCGGGCATATCAAAATTTGTCATTAGCCTTAGATATTCTTCATAGGCTACCCTAATTTCATTGACCCAATCAATATCTAGCTCCACCTCATGTAGCACTCATTCCAACACTTCTTTTACATGGTCCAAGCCCAAATTCCATGTCTCCATGAGCTAGTGGTCACCTTCTACCAAAGCAAGCTCCTTTTACTAGGATCTCTAAAGTATCTTGAGGATAGCCTCAAGGTCGGTATATGTGATCGTATATAACTTTAGGTAGTTAGTGTGGAATTTCTTGATTCCCCTGAGTATCTTTTGTACCTCTAGGAACTTTAATGTCCTGACAGCATGGCCTATGCCCATGTTTCCATTGTAGAGGACCTGCTTGAACCAATCCTCCATGCCCTTTGTCCAATTATTTTTTCTCTCCAACTTATCAATGTGGTCCTTAGACAGTAGTTGCGGTGGCGTTGATGACATAGTGGTAAGTTCCTCGGGTGACAACCATTCTTGAATGTAAGTTGTTAGATCTACCGCCTATGTTTAACTCCTCTTTAGAGGTCTTATCTTTATGCATCTGATGTAAAATTGTGGCAACAGATCGCTGGAGATGGTCAATCTTCTGCTCCCTTATTGTTGTTCCAAAATCAAGAGTAGAAATATTATAGCTTACCCCCTCTTCTATGATAACTAGAGTGGCTATTTGTACAATTCTGGATCATGATGCCTCCATTTTCAGATGAGATCTGACCTTTGGCTTTTTCTCTTTCTTTGTACTTATTTGGGCTCAAGCCAAGATGGTCTTCATCCTTTCCTTTAGATATCTAGGAGGTGGAGTCTTCTTTTTTAATTGTTTCTTTATCCATTCAGGCATTTGAGACTCCTCTTTTGGTGATTCGTGATCACCATCTTCCTCGTGGGTGCATTGGATTTCCATTTCTTTGTCACCCAGAGCTTCATGCTCTATCCTTCCTTCCTATATTTCATTGGAATCCTATATGAATATAGTTTCTTTTCTTGGGGACTAGGTGTCTGCATGCTCCTTGGGGTTGTCCTCCCTTGCAGTGGTTCTCTCTTCTTCTTGTTGTTCATGCCCATGCTCTTCATGGTGTTCTGCTTCTGGGCTCTTCCTCACAGCTTCAGCCTCTTCTTCAGGTTTGTCTTCCTCTTTTCTTCCTTTTCCTTTTCTTCTTACTCCTTGGAAAGAGGCTTCTCTTTATCGTGCTTGGGGATTTCATCTTGTTCCCTAAGTGGAGCCTCAGTGTTCTCCTCCATTTTCTTATTTGCATTCTTCTCTTCATCGAAGGGCTACTTTTCAATTTCCTCTCCAACATCTCTTAGTTGTTCAGCCAACTCTTCTTCTAGCTATTGGTCAGAGGTCTCCATGATGTAGTTGGTGCCAACATCTTCTTCATGTTCCTCAGAGGATCATGTTTCTTCTCCTTCATGCACCACTTTATCAATCATTAGATGCTAGTATTCAGGGTGCTCATGGTAGTCATCCACTTCTTTTTCCATCTCCTTGGTAGCTTCCCTCTCCTACCTCTCCAACTCTTCTGATATTTGCATTGTTTCCTCCATTTATGGTGGTTTAGTTGGAGGAGGGGGAATAGGGACATTAGGCATAACTTGTGCCAAGGAAGCTTGTACTTCTGGGTCCATTAACACTCTAGAAAGCTCCATTAGGATGTTATGCATGTGTTGAACAAAATCCTCTGGTAGTGAGAGAGTGGGTATTGGAATTGTTATAGTAGCAAGTGGAAGGGATGATGATGGAGACATGGAGGAGGAGGAGAGAAAAGAAGTAGTGGCAGAAGAATAATCAATTACCATTACTTATGCAATAGGCGGGATGGAAGCAAGGTGGACTAAGATATCCACCACAAGTGGAGAAGTTGCAAACATCACCTAAGAAGCATGTGGAAGGGAAATATTAGTGGCAATGATAGTGGCAGGTGGGGACTTTGGTTGCTCGACCTCTTGTTTCTCTCCCCCATGGAGTAGAGGCATTGTCAGTCTTAGTTCATGGCTTGTCCTAAGCTCACCATAGGCCAGAGTGGCTCCTTATAGCTTCAATTGGGTGATCTTCCCATTGATCCATTATTTGGTTCTTTCCTCAATCGACTTCATCAGAATATCAAGGTCACTAACCTCTTCTTCATTCTAGTCAATTAATAGCATTGGGAGATTGGAAACTGCACTGTATTGAGGATCAATTACTATATTTTCATCCTCCACTATTTGATCTGGCATAGGGAACAAGTTGACCTACTTGATGAAGTACGATGTCATGTGCAAGTAGTGCCTCATACACACCTCCTTGTCATCTTTGCAGTTGGCCCAAAAGTATTCAACATTATGTACGTGGCCATGTTCAATGTTGACCATCCTCCTAAGCTTGTCGTATGGATCCATCTGCAGTTGGGTAGTGTGGAGCTCTAGGTTATATTCCAAAAGTTCTTTATCAGAATAGTCTACACACTGGGATGTGTGGAGTCCCTACATTCCTTGGTTGAAGGAGACGGGATAGGGAATCCTCACCTTGTATTTTTTCCTTAGGAGGGCGTGTGTTCATTGTAGCTATCAAGAGAGTTTAATTAGTATCAGTCGGTCATTTGGGTACCAGGGAAGCTTATATGGTTTCTTTGAGAAACCCTCGGCTCTAATGTAGGTAAACTTTGGAAATTGTATGAAAAAAAATCTAAACCAGCGAATGAGAGCATTAGCTTTATGTGAGACCCTCATTTCATAGTGACCTCCAAGCATTCTGATAATATGGCCCATGAAGGCATCATTGACTTTGCAATAGTCTTTCTTAGAGTTCTAGAATTGAAGTTGGGGATACCTATCATAGACCTTCAATTCCCTCCCTGGATTTGGATTTGGTGCTATGAATAGTCCCTTGTATTGGGAATGGTTAGTAAGCAAATAGACCAGGTATGATGTCATAAAAAATTGCGAAGTCTTCTTCACTACCACAAATTGCTCGTGCAGGTACTGGCTAATCATCCCTACCAAATAGAATTTGGTTTCCCCTTGGATTATATCCTTTACAAAGTATAACATCCATTCTTGAAAGAAGGTTATAGTTGGAAGGCCCATAACTCTACTCAATAGGGTTACCAAGTCATGGTAATCCTCCTAGAAATCACTTCGGAAGAGCTCTTGGGGTACTTTATTTGCACTACCCCTCTTCTCCTTCAGCCAGTACTGGTTGATAAGCTTCTTGAACTTAAGGGTATCATTGTCCCACATCTGCTTACCATATTCTTTGGATGTTTCCTCCATCTCACTAAAGCTAGGGATATGGAAGGTCTTCCCTATTGACTTGGTAGATAGATCAACTAATATACTCCCTTCCTTGTCTACTATTTGTAGACATCGAAAATATAAAAATTGATATCGCACACTAGATCCTGATCTACTGAAATCGCTTCATCTTGAATTATCCCTCTATCTAACCATTTAATCAAATAGCCTTATTTGATTAAAGTCATCAATATTCTCCTTTTAATTAAATAAATCCCTCGATTTAATTAAATCATATCTGTGTAATTAGCTAGGTCATTTCATCTTCCTATCTTTATTTAATTAAATAATCCATATTATTTGATTAAATTTCTAAAGTTCATCTAATTAAATTAAATAAATCAAGCATTTATCTAATTTAATCTAACATCACCCCCTTTGGTCAAATAAATCAAAAATATTTGTTTAACTAAGTCTTAATCATTATTCCTCTCTTTTTTATTTAAATTAATCTAAAAATCTAAATCAAATTGTCAAATTAGCTAAATATCCCCTTAAATTAATCAAATCCTGATTAATTTAATCCTAATCACTCAAATCCTCTAGATTTTGCAACTTGCACAATTAAATCATTTATTTGATTTAATAATTCCCTATTTTCATTCAAAAAAGGCATCTAAGTGGGAATATTCCTCAAATTTGAAATCTCCCCCCAAAAGGACTTGTCCATCCAACAAAGCATTTAAGGCTCTTACATGTCTCCCACTTGGCATTTAACTCATTTTTCATCCCCCCTAAACATGTCATCTCATCAAATTCAAATTTCAAAATTGCACATGGATCAAAACTTGCTCAACCTTCATCCTCTCACATGCTGACAAGTGGCATCATATCATTGGTTGAATCTTTGTCCCACATTGATCAAATTTGGACATCTTTTCAACTTATCAATTGATGCAGAGGGTCAGGGATCTCAAAAATTTCACAAGAATTAAAGATTAACAAAGCTTTGCTCTTCAATTTCTCAACTAGTCTCCAACTTGGAAATAGGGTCTTCACCTTGCAATTAAGGATGTTCTGCCTCCCCTTGTGACTTTCAATCACTGAAATGAATTCACCAGACCTTAAATAAACTTGATTCAAATGGGTTTCAAACCCTAACCAATATTTTGAACAAAACTCCTTTCTGCTGCTCAACCATTCCTACTAGCCCTATTAGGCCTTTGGCGATGGAATACTGTCTTTTCTCTCAAACTTTGCACTTTAACCTCCAACTTAAAGATTGTATCAAGTGTGTTTTGTGATGCCTAACAACATATCAACTTACTTGCACCACTTGTTTCAGACCTTCTTGCTTCTAACCCTGCTGTTTCCTTGAAATTAGGCCTAATTAGCCCTATTTAACAAAGCAACCCATCTTTAGATCTGTCTCCTGGCCTTGAAACTCTCAACAGTCTCCTAAAATACTCCCAAATCAAAGATTTTCACACTTTTAGTCTACAAGAATACTCACAACATGCCCAACTACAAAACCCTCCCTAATTTGGCTTAAAACTAGGGCTTTTTGTTTTTAGGGTTTCCTATCACTTCTAGGTCTTGGTTTTTGACTTCTCACCATCCTTTCATCATTTCACAACTACTAGAACTCAGAAATATGCCTCTTATTAAGGCAGTTTGCTCACTGCTATACCCTAGGGTCAACTTTCTTCCCTCTTCCTTTGCCAATTCATTGTGCACAATCAATTTTCCACCTTTTCCTGCATATTTTTTGGTTAGTTTCAGTTTGTACAAGTCAGGTTAGATCCATTTCACAGGGTTCCAGTCATACATTCCTTGAAATGGATCATTCTTTCATTGAAAGACCCTCAAAATAGTCTATTTCAGCCTTTTCCTGTAGACAGTCAGCAAGAACATGTGCTAGAATTGATTTTTATGAACTTTCAGAGCATTCAACAATTTGAAAACATGAAATTTCTAATGCTTAGTCCTTCAAATTTAATGAAACTTCAAAAAGAATTCAATAGACTGCAAAACACAAGAGAAAAATGCAAAAAAATAGTGATTTTCTGCCCTTTCTTGGAAACAGTCCGTACAATGCCCTTCAATCCTTCATCCAATCCCATACAATTGAACTCCCTGGGGTTATAGACCAACTAAAAAACTGTTCCAACCAACAAAAATCAGTTCCCACTTCATTAAATCCAATTAAGCCCCTAAACTCACTTTCCCGCCCAAACAAAATTTGAAATTTTGAAATAACAATCTTGAAATATATTAATAGGAATCACCTAAAGACCATTGGATATTTAATATCCAAGCTTATTTAACCTATCTAAAGCCTAAGAACATTTAATCAAATCCCTTAAAACATACTTTTCCCCTTACATTGCATTTTTGATTGGATTCCTTATCAGGAATCTTGAAACCTTTAACACCTTTAGCACACTCATTCAATTCAAATGCCATTATAGGCTTCAACACATTATAATTAATGCTTTGACATGCTTGGAAGGTCCTCCTGACCCCTGCTCTCTCCTGATTCTTGGAGTGTTCCCTACAGGTCCTGGGTGCTCCTGCACTATCAATCTATAAATAAAGAGCTTATATCCTTATTTCATCATCCACATTCCAAGCAAAGTTACCATGCTAAAATACTTAGCAATTCTCATCCATCATTTGAGTTCTTAGTTAGGATTTTTTGCAGATTTGGCTTGGAGCTCTCACATTCATCATCAAAGTGGATCAACATTCCTCAACAATCATCAACTTGCATCTTAGGGATTGGTAAAGGGCCAATTTTCACATCAAATTGACACCAATTCCCCCATGGGATTAAGAGTTTGCTTGCTTAATTAGGATTCAATCTTGTTTTTGTGATTTATTTTGTGTTCTTCATTATTTTCTTCCTAATTTGAGCTATGTTAATGAATCTCATGGAGAATCCTTGTTTATGCTTGCAAAATCTAACTTAAGGTGTTTATTGTCTTTGTTTTGTAGGTACATAGATTTGGGGTTCACACTATTCTTTTTGTGTCCTCCTGATATGCCTCCCTATAGGCCATTACAACCTCAGGGGCTATGATGGTAGGTGGGAATCTAGTAGCCTTAGCCAACCCACTACTTCTAATCCTTTTGGCATTTTCCATGGTGGGGTTGATTCAGACCCTTTGCTTGAACTCATCAATGTCAATATGTCCCAGATTTTTATTTGAGATCTCCCTCCAATCTGTGGTGACCTTGGAGTTGAGGGGTTCCCCTTAGAACTTGTACTTCATTTGGTCTTTATCCTCTTTTTCACAGGGTCCTTTGGCTAGCTTCTTTCCCTTTTCTTTCTCCACGACCACCTTTGAAGGTCCTAGATGTGGTTCCATATATACTGTGGGTGAGAGAGTGGTAAGCATATTCAAGCATGAAAAATTGGGAAAGTTAGCCAAAATCCAACAAAACAACATTAAATTAGATAATTCACCATTTAAAGATCCTAACATCTCTTTTAGATTAGCATTGGCCTTTCACTGGAAGGAGTTATAACAATATGAGCCTAGGGGTACAAACTTCCCTGGGCTGGTAGCCATTCTAAAGGCAGTTGTAGAGGGGATGACAATTAGGGCATGATGGCCCACATGTCTCAACCCGCATCGATATTTGGTCATAAGATGGAGTCCATCAAGGAGGTCAATCCATTTTGGCACGTGGGTTGAAACCACCTTGAAGTTTTAGAGGTGTGAAGTTCATCTTTTAAGTATGTGACTGTAGAGAGTAACCTAGTTGTTTGAGGCTCCACCGTTTGAAATGGCTTTGGCAAGGTGGCACCCTGCAAGCAGCGTTTCACCATGCGAGACACACAGCCTTAGAGGAAGGTGGGTGCCCCATAGTTAAAGTCCAAATTGCTTAAAAGGATGTGGGCCAAAAGGTGTAGGCAGATAGTAGGTGCTAGCTGTTCAAAATGGCGTAGGCGGAATGAAATTCCGGTAGAGGAAGCTCACATTATCAGGTATGTGGAGGGCTACAACATTTCCTTTTTTTCATCGGTCAATTAGGGGGCAGCAGTGGGGTCGGGCCCCGCATAGTGGGCTGACAGAGGTCTGTGGATGTTTTGGAATGGCATGATTGATATGGAAGTACAAGAACAACATCCCAGAAGGGATGGTCCACCTAGGGCTTGATCCTTAGTTATTTTTTCATTTTAAGTTCAAACAACAGTAGTAGGTTTGAGTTCCACAGGGTGGAAGGTTGGCATGTAAAGGTTATTTAGAATAGCGGTCAAGCCACGACGACCCATGGATGGAGGTTCGTGGTGTGAAGTCCACAAAGGGGAAACACTTAATCATTTAAAGCATAGAAGGGGTCAGATGACAGAGATGGGGTTGAGACCAAGTTGCTAGAAAGGTATCACCCTTTCATCATTTTGAGTTAGTCATTTGTTCAGAGGAAAAAGGTTAGCAGAAACCTAAATGATCCACAAGGGGATAGATCACTTTGTTTTAAACTTGGGCAGCAACCATGAAGGAAGGGCCCGATAGGTGAACAAATGGGTCACAAGGGCCATTTGAAACAACAGATCCAGGAAAAAATCTCACTGATGGAAGTCTGTAGGGTTTAACCTGCAAAGCGTTAGGACTTAGGTAGTTTGGCTTGATTAAGTTTGATTATCGATGGTTGAGGCGGGATCTTCCTGCAAGGAGGATGCAGTCAGATGGCCATTTTGGAATGACATGGCTCAAGGGGTATTCCACAGGGGGAGGCTCATGCTTGTAGACCCGAGAGGGGTTGAAGAATCTCTGTTTGGATTCATGAATTTTAGTTGAGTTTAGGATGACTGATTAGGGGTGCCCTCCCACTAGGACGAGCTAGGTGAGGATTTTCACCATTTAAAGTTTTAAACATTTTCAAAGGATGGTGATGATGTTCTCTAGGTTGTAGGCCCGCAGGGGATGAACACTCTGGTTGAAGAATGGTCATGGGGAGCTCAAGTCCCGCAAGCGACCCTTGGGCAATTTCTAAGGTTTATCACAATTTTGATTTATGGGTTTTGTTCGTCAAGGTTTACCCTAATTGATTTCTAATTTTTCTTTCACCCATATTTAACAACTTTTGAAAAATTAAAGAAAACTCGAAGCAAGGCATGCAGAAGAAAACTAACTTGTGAATCTCAACAAATATGGATGAATAATAGTTGGTAGAGGCTTCAAATCAGTAGATGAACTCGGTGGGTGCGACGACGACATTAGTAGGAAGCTCTCTGACTCGTTTCTTGAATCCTAATAGGTGAAAATGATAGCTCAAGATTGGCTATTTATAAAATTTTGAGCATTTAATTCCCCTCATAAATGTGGGTATGGCAGTGTTCTGAGTTAGTAAGCAGTCAATTTGAAAATGATGGCAGGAATAGCAGAGTTCACTAGGTGGGTGACAGTCAAGAGTCAGTTATCCGGGTGGTCAGAAATGAAAATGGAAATTAGGGATACAGGTCTTGTGGTGTAGATGGACACCAAACAAAGGCCATTCAGAACACAAAAATTTGAGGGTAGAAAAATATTGTCAACTCAAGATGATTCCTTTAAGACTCACTAACCACTTAAGACACAAAAATAGGGGGAATGCAAAACAAAGTGATGACAAAAGAAACCTAGTGACATGAAAAGAAAGAGGGTCCCCATTCCGAATGGGGCAGTTGTGCTATAGGCACAACAATATGGAATTCCTCAAACAATTATAACAAAAAATGGAACCCCATTAAATAATCAAGATGTCCAAGAACTTTGTTCCAAGTTCTCTATCTAGCATAGATTCTCCATGCCCTACTACCCCCAAGGAAATAGTCAAGTTGAAGTATCTAACAAGACCATCCTAAAGATACTAAAGAAAACTGTTAATGAAGCTAGATGTGATTGTAATTTTGAACTAAATGCAACCCTATGGGATTACTGAACTAGTATCTGAAAACCTATAGGTGCCACACCTTTCTCTTTGGTTTAGATATCATAATTTGTCTTACCTATCAAAGTCAAAATCCCCGCATTGCAAATCTCAGTAAAAGACATGGTCAATAATGAAGAGTATTGGGTATCTAGATTAAATGAGTTGGAACTCATAGATGAAATTTTTTTGAGCACATTAAACAATCTCCAGGTATATCAAAATTACCTCAAATGAAGCTATGATAAAAAGATCAAGGATAGGAACTTTCAGGTTGGTGACTTGGTACTCAAAGATAATCAAAAGGTACAATTGAATCGAGATGGAAAAGGTAAGTTTGAACCCAATTGGTTAGGCCCATTCATAATCACATCATGCTATAGTTCTGGAGCTTATCAGTTGCTACTCCTAAAGGAGAACCCTTAGTTGAACCACTGAATAGCAGCCACCTTAGGAAGTTCTATACGTAAAACACGTTAGAATACCCCAAGAAAAGGGGTAAACATCTGAAGAAAAAAAAAAGATAAAAAAGAGAAAAAATCAAAAAAGCAAGAAAAACAATAAAGAGAAATAAAATATTCTTTTAGTGAAAACCACTTTGTGGTGCTTCTAGAACACATACCATAGTGAAAACTTGGAAAATAGGCACTATGTTTGAATAAGACTTGCATCATTATCTATTAGTACTATCTAAAGCATCCACCCATTCATACCATAATAAAACATGTCTCTAACCATGGCTTGGTTAGTGATTGAGTATTGAACCTTTTTGCACCATCAATGTCAATCTCCTAGAGAAGGTAGTCTTATCTCAAATTGGGGGAAACTTCTCAAAAATAATTGTAGATTAGATCCTTGTACATCCCATCATGATCAAAAATTCAAAATTGAAAACATTTGAAAAACAACAAAAAAAAAACTTTGGAGAATTGCTTCACCCAACAATTCTAATATATCAACATTTTCTTGAACCTCATGGCTAGTTCAAGTAGATTTCTTGCAACATATCCTCTAGAAAAAAAAGTAGAATATCAATCCAAGTCATCAATGTTGTTCAAAACCCAAAAAACATGTTATTCTTTGAGTCAATCAGTCAAATTACATGGTCTTTGTGTGTACAACATAGGAAAGGCTTATCTTTGATCAGCCCCTGAGGCCTTAGGTCAGTCCCCTTAGGTTTCTATCATGCTTTCTTTCAACTTAGTCAAAAAATTCAAAATCCAAAAACATTTACAAAAATACAAAATCCAAAAAAACATTCACAAAATAGAAAAGATCAAAAACATGTTCCTATAAAACCAAGTGAGCTACGAGCCTCTATGTGTACAACATAGGCAAGGCTTATCTTTGACGAGCCCCTGAGGCCCTAGGTTAGTACCCAAAAACAATAAAAACATTAGAAAACTTAGAAAAATAAAAAGGATCCTAACTCCATCATCACAATCTGCAATAAACTTTTTCATCCATAATAAACAAATTGTCACATTCACCGTTTGACAAAAGAAACAAAAAACAAATAGAACAAATGTCAAAAGCTAAAGCTTTCAAGAAAACAATCATAAAGATTTTATTACAAACATATGAAAACAATGACAAAGTGTTAACTACCTATCTTTTGACAATTCACCAACAACATCCTAAGATATGCCTTAACGGATCCATTCCTACGATAGACATGATCAACAATGGATAATAGCTTGAAACCTAAAAATAGATATGGCAAGTGATACTGTAACTTTGTTTTATCTTTTTATAGTTTTATCTTTCTAATTTATTTTATTGACTCATTCCAAGGATCTCTCAAGAGTGTCCATAAGGATTTAGAGAAGAAGGAATGGGGGAAATTGAGCATCATTTCAGTTTACTATTTGTAATATTTTTTTGTAATACTACCATGGTGAATACTTGCTTTATTGATTTTATAGAATTTTTTTTAAGATAATTTGTGTAGTAGTTGCATGTTAGGTATTTTATACCTTTCTATGTAATTGTTCTGAAAATTTTAAATGCAACCAACCATATATTTTAAACAAAGTTTTTGTATGTCTGGTATGAGAAAGAATATTCTTTGTATGTCTAGTCAAAGTCCATGCAATGGATTCAAAGTCACCTTAGTTATCAATACCCTAGTTTATCATATATGTTTGCTACATCAAAAATGGATTGTTAAAAAGGTGAAGTCTCCAAGCAAAGCAAAAGAAAAATCATCAATAACTAACAACATCAAATTTCTTTCTATCATTGAACATTTCTTCTAACATCCATCCTACATCACAAATTATTAGTATCATATATCAATCATGCATCCACAATGTCATCAATACATATCATCATGATAATAAATCAATGAAAACATCATGTCTCATGTGTAAGGAAAACATCCATCATATGCATAATAACACATCATATGTCATAAAATATAATCAAGCGATCCATCCAATACATACATCAAAAAAGTACAAAAACATGTATAATCATACATCATCATACATTATCATCCAGAATAATCACAATAAACACATAATGAAGTTGAATCAAAACATGTATATCTCATATATATCATCATCAAAAAAGGAGAATTCCATAGTACATCATCATCAATGAAACATGTGTGATAGGATAATACAAAAATATACATATCTATGAGGCCTCAACTAGACTGATGAATATATATACAAAATCATGTCTACAATATAAGTCTCTAAATAGTAAACATCATAAAGATCAAATAAAAATAAAGTATTGCTTGACTAGAGAAAGAAGAATCTAAGGATTGGGATACAAATTAGGTTGATTAGGTTGTCTCACTAAATGTACAACTAACTCAACACTGTAGAGAAGGGGGATTCACTACTCATGATTTCTCTTCATTCAAAGAGCCTCATAGAGCAAACTGCCCTAAACTACCTCAAGGAACAATGCTAGAGTTCTAGAATTAGAAAGAGTAAGTCACAAATCATTTCTGGACAAATTGATGAGCTCTCGACCAAAGGATGTCAGCATGAAATGAGGATGACAATGTGGCGTGCTAGTGTCCCAGAGGAACATTGGTGTCTCATATAGACTAGAAAGTGAGAATATCTCATAAAACAATAAAGTGACTTCTAGCAATCAGATTACTAAGAACTTTTAGAATACGAGAAAATAACATAATGTAATAGAACTAAGAATAAATCAAGGTAAATGATAAAGATAAATAGAAGAAAGAAAGTTCTCACAACCACCTAAGTAATGAAGCCTCCAACACATGAATATCTTCAATACCTGCATGCATAAGATATGGAGAAATTGTTGGGGCTATATAGGGGTTTTCCTTAGTCAAACCCCCATTTTGGTGTTCCCACCTCCACAAGCAACCAGATAGATAGAGAGAAGGAAGAAGCACAAATGAATTGAAAAGATAACTTTTAAAGGGAGAAGAGAAGCAAAAAGAAGCTATCTAGGCAATTACAAGGTGACTTGAGCTGTTACCACTGACAAAACAAGTTGAAAAGTGGCAAACATGCATGGAAATGGTCATTTGAACATTGAAACATCACAAAATGCTAGCGTAGTGCACAAACATCTATGTGGAATGCTAGTGTCTAGACACATCACGCTACAAAATGATGAGAACATGAAAAGCACAAGGTTTGATGCAAAGTGGACACAAAAGGGTAGCTGTTGAAAAGGGGTCCAAAGAATCTTGAGAAGGGAAAAAGTTTGATTCATGGGCTACAATTGGCCTACATGGGTTCTAAGGGAGTGGACACTAAAGTGGATACAAGAATGTAGGTGAAATTGCAAGGGTGAAATTTTACGACATTACATTTTCCCCCTACTTTAGCAGGCATATGAATCTACACTAATATGCACGCTAAAGGAAATCTACTAAAAATAGATAACATCACAATGCCAAAAGGATACTATAGAAGAAGTAGATAATTCTTTGAACCACAGAAGCATTCCCCTAGGCTGAAAACCTACAAACAAACACATTAGAAATTAAAGATCTACACAAGACAACAATGTTAGAACATAACAGGCCACTACACCACATGGTTAGAAGATAAAAACGCACACACACAGGCACACAACAAACTAAAGGATTTGAGTTAAAAAAGTGAAAGAGACCTCAATGTAGAAGGTTGTCTCATTACTATGCGTCATCCCCAAATTTAAAAAAATAACACATAGAATAATTCTAAAATGAAGATGATAATCTAAGGATTGATTGTTTCAAGATAAGAATGCACCCAAAAGTTAGGGAAGCAACCAATATCAAAGAGAGAAAGAGAATATACTCAAGATGAAGAATATGTAGATCTTTGGTTCAGTATATACACATTTGATAAGAGAAGAGAGAAGAGAATTTGAGAAAGAGATGGAGATGCTAGAAAGGAATGAAAATTACAAGAGGGATGGCTCCACAGGTACTCTCTCCTAAGGAGATTTGAACAAAAGGACTCCATAGCTCTATAGAACTATGAAGTTGCACAAAGTACACCAAAGGCCCTTGGACCAATGATGCAAAAATCTCATAGGATGCAAGCAGTTCATAGGCCCTCAAACCTACAAAGAAGGAATTCCCCCAAGTACTCTCTCATGAAGGTATACCAATGAAGTATTCCTTATAGGCTCATAGACCAACAAGAAGGAAACCCCAAAGTTCTCTCTCATGAAGGAATCCTGGTGAAAGGGGACTCTAAAAAGTTAGACTAGAAAGAAAATTCACAGGTGCGCCTACAAAGAAACATGTTAATCCATAGACTAAACATGTTAGGAAATATTTATGCAAAGGAGCTCTACAAGTTCTCCGTCTTGTAGAGTTAGGACTAATTAGAGAAGCTTGTGGCTATTGCAAGCTGCATTGCAGGATAGTCATAGAAAAGATAGGTCTAGTCAAGTTTCCCCCAAGACAGATGCTAATGAATTCATTCAAGAGAAAATATTTCAAAGGGGGTTCCTTGGGAACCTTTCAAAAGAAATGGGGTCCACTATAGGGATGCTTCATTTGAAATACATAGAGAAGAGATGGGGTCCTTAAGAAGGATTTACAACTCCAAAACAAGGTATCATTGCCCCCAACATATAGGGGAGGAAAACCATGCAAGATACTTAGAACAAACATGATAGGGGTAGACCTCAATATCACTTGTCATTTGAAGAAGAGTTAGGTGCATCAAAAAAAAAAAGAGGGATGGCACCTGAATCACAAAGTTGTATTTTATCCTTCAAGGCCTTACATTCACTAGTGGAATGGCTAGGCATTCAATGATATGCATAGAAAAAATGTTTTTTCTTTGTCATCCTTATGAAATTATTATGTGTAGGATAAGGAAGAGTAATCAAGTGGGATTTTATAAGCCTCAACAAAATATGCTCTTGCTCAGATAAAGAATGAGGATTAGGAAGAAACCCTTTCTCTTGTGGAGAAAAGCTTAACTATTCATAAGAAGAAGATACAAAGATAGAAGCCAATGGAAGATCAACACTAATGACATTACAATTATTGTGCACATTATCCCATGATGTAGAAGAATAACCATCTTTGATAGTGAGTGTGGATGGTGTTATTGAAGGGTTTGAGTGGATCGGGTTGACTTTACATTCTACACTAAAGAGTCTGTAAAGTCTAGAGAACCCCAATCATCACCAAGACATGCATTATTTTGAGTAGACTTAGGATTTATTATTTCATAAATATCTTCTTCAAGGACATCTATCTTAGGAGTATCCTTTGTAACAAGTATTATTGGAGTAAACATCAACACATTGGAAGACACATAAGGAATAAGACTAGGCACATCTAAAACCTGACTAGTAGATTCCATTTCACATAAGTGCATAGCCTCATGGTTATCCTTGAATATGACTACTTGATTATTGCAAATTAAATTAATACATTTATGCAAGGTAGATGGGATTGCACCCATAGCATGAATCCATAGTCTACCAAGGAGAAGATTATATGGTAATTTTGTTGACATAACATATACAAGGGTGAGCACAATAATGGGTCCCAACCTCAAAGACAAGACTATCATGCCTAGGGATTGTCAACCAACATTATCAAGCCCATGAATTACAACATAAGAAGCATTAAGAGAAGATGAATCAATATTATTCTTAAGCAGTAGATCAATGCTACATACATTGAGCATTGAACCAATGTCAATGAGAGTACATCTAATGTCATTATTATTAATGCTAATTATAATCATTAGAAGATCCACTTGCTTCTGTGGATGCATGGGTGGAAGTTCTTGTAGATAGAATGTGATATTTGATGAATCCACATGAATATGAGCCATCAACACATTAAAATCCATTGGCGTAGTAGAGGCAAGAAGGAGGATCTTTTGCAAGGCTTCCTGAAGCATACCTTGGTAAATTAGAGCAGACTAAATCAGGTCCCATAGCGAGATCTTAGTCAGAGTAACATGAAGTTGCTCGAAAAGATCATAATCACTAGGTACTTTAGCCATAGGTTTAGGATCTTGAAGGGGGATTGGTTGTTTATTCATTCTATTCTTATAAGTATGGGCTCTTGCTCTATAAGAGGGAGCCTTAGAAATATTAGAAGAATCAATATCAAATGGAACACCATTAATATAAAAAATCCTTTTAGGAGAAGGACTAGCTGGAGTTAGGTAAATGAACAGTCTCTTAGAGAAGAGTGCATTGGAATGAAGAGAAGGTACAATAATGTTAAGAAAGTATCAATTATTTTATCTTCTTGCAACAAAATATCCTCTAATGCAAGAGGAATTTCATGAGAAGGATCAAAGATATCAAGTGACATGGGTAAAGCCAAGTCACCATCACATGCATGAAATGGAACATTGTTAATGTTTTGAATAAAATCATATACTAAACTAACAAAAGAGGATATTAAATTCATCTTGAATATAGTAAGCTAAATATAATATATAATAGATAAACAAGTTGGCTAGAGGCTAGTGCAATACTTCTACTTTGATGGTATGGAATGGGGTTCAGGGAAGTGTCCCAAAAAAATTTTTTGGGAAGGATAAATCTTTTATTTTTCCTTTATTTTTTAAATATAATGGGTGTTCACATCAGGTTTACCAAAATTTAGATAATGGGGATTCACTACTCATGATTTCTCTTCAATCAAAGAGCCTCATGGGGTGAACTGTCCTAAACTACCTCAAGGAATAGTGCAAGAGTTCTAAAATAAAAAAGAGGTCATAAAGGCTTTCTAGACAAACTGATGAGCTCTCAGCTAAAGGACATTAGCATGGAATGAGGATGACAACACTACACATTGGCATCCTAGAGGTACATTGAAGCCTCGAAGAATATTTTAGCAATCAAATTACTAAGAACTTTTAGAATATAGGAAAATAATAGAACATAATCGAACTAATAATAAATCAAGGTAAATGATAAATATAAAGAGAAGAAAGAAAGTACTCACAACCACCCAAGTAACGAGGCCTCCATCACGTGAATATCTTCAATACTTGCATGCATAAGATCTAAAGAAATTGTTGGGGTTGTATAGGGGTTTTCCTTAGTCAAACCCTCATTTTGGTTTTCCCAACTCCATAGAAAGCCAGATAGATAGAGAGAAGCAAGAAGCAAAAATGAATTGAAAAAAAAATTAAAGGGAGAAGAGAAGCAAAAAGAACCTTCCTGGGTGGTTACAAGGTGACCCGAGCCATTACCATTGACAAAATAAGCTGACAAGTCAAAAACATGCATGGAAATGATCATTTGAATGTTGAAACATCATAGGATGCTAGTGCAGTGTGTAGACATCAGTGTGGCACACTAGTGTCCAGAAACATCATGCTACAAAATGACAAGAATGATAAAAT